>BGPR01000084.1:1435981-1481993 GCA_013235015.1 Araneus ventricosus | reverse complement strand
CAGACAACCGTTTATTGAATAGTAATGGCTTTCAGAATTTTCCACCAAGGACATAAATGCTACTGTTCACCGGACGTCACAGTCACATGACAAGCATAACTGCGCATTTCATTTAACATCTAACTGTCCTTTCACTTTTCCTCTCGAAATAAGCTCCATAGATAACAAGATTAGATTAGTGGGACGCATTTAACGCACATCACGTGAGCTTGAATTGACTCCATTGTGAAAGATCATATCAATGTACTTTGATGTTTATCTTCAGTCGAAATATTTATATAGATTTAAAATCAATGAAACATTTTAAGTTCTTTTATATTAATTATTCGGTATGGATCAGGAGTTCGTATTTTATTTATACAGATTTAATAATATACGATCGGAGAATTTCTGTGAAGGAAAAATTGTACTTTTTTAAGAATAAGGAAATATTTACTGGCGATTAAAATTTTTCTGGACAAATGAATTTTTTTTATGATTTTATCAGAAAAAATATGTTCGTTCTTCAGTTGCTTCATAGTTACACCTCCTAAAAGTATCAGTTTAGTTGACTCTACATAATTTATTTGCGAGTCGCCTCTGCTCTCCTCCTACTCATATTATATCTCCTCGTGCGGCGCAATCGGTCTGCTGGAACCGTTGATATTCGTCTATAGAGGTAGAGGACATTAGTAAGGTGACCAACCTTTTGTAAGTTCTGTCCTCCTTCGAAAAGTGTACAATAAATTACGTTACATATGTTTTTATTATGAATTTATCATATTATAATGTATTCTGTATTATTATTGCTATGAATAAAATATTTCTTTAATTTAGGATATCTTTTTTATATTGATTTTATTTGTGTCCTCCTTTTCATTGGAAAAAAGTTGGTCACCTTAACATTAATAGTTTCAGAACCGTTGGTGGGAGGGGTGAAAAAACTTTCAACTGTAAAAAATGCCCGTTTTTCAGGGGAAAATAAAAAAAATAATGCGATTTTAATTATTTTCTGTTTCGAAAAGAAATGTAGTCCATTTAAGAAATGACGAGTTTGAATGCCGTTTAATATGCCATAAATATAGCCCAGGGGTGGGGAGCCTTTAAAAGGCCTTATTAAATTTCGGCAGTTGAGCAAAAGGTCGTATCAGCAGAATCTTAAAGGTTATTGTGTTCTGTAATGATTATTATATTACAGAGAAGTATATTATTTCAATGAAAATTGTAAATAACTGGTAAGGCAGCATAAAAAACTCAAAAAAGTTCGCAGATTCCCCATTCCTGATATAGCCAATTAGATTTTGCAGACTTTTAATTACTTGCGAGAGGTGGCAAAAATTTCCAAAGCTTTTAGAGATCATTTTATTTTTTGTGCTAATAACAAGGAGAGAATGTGTTGAGTTTTTCAAATATGTAGATTCTTATCAATCAGAGGAAATGAAAAAAATTTGAAAAGCGTTACAATAAAACGAATTAACATAAAAGCGAATAAAGTTGCGAATACAATTTAAGAAATGGTTGGAAAAAGCTTAATTCTTTGGATTCAACTGGGTATTTTTAGCGTTTTTCTTGAAATGTTCAATATTTTTACCAACTGACTGATTTTCACTTTTCGGAAGTAACAGAATCACCCGCTCTACTCAGCACATGAAATTCATTAAACCCTTTCGCTAAAAAATTTAGCATGTAGCTTATTTTCTGTATTTTATTGGCGTATTCTTTGTACGATTATTCAGGAACTGAGATGACAAAAAAATGGGCTGATTTCCGGATAACCCTAACAAATCAAACATTGAGAATTGTTCATCAGAGGTGAAAATATGTAACGGTATAAATTTAGAAATAGGAAGTTGTAAAAGTGATCTTCATTGCATAAATGAATCATTTAATTTAACTTATAATCTAGAATCGTATCCAAATTTAGGGATTCTCATTTAATCAGGAAAATATGTTCTGAAAATTATTAGTCAACTTTCATTCGATTTCAAATGCTGGTAGGTTATGTTTTGGGAGAACTTCTGGAACGGACGGAAGAGCAATTGCAATGGATTTTGTTTGCGGAAGTACTTCCTGCATTGCTAAACATTATCTGTATTGATAGATACTTGTTTTTTGGGCTTAGCTTATATTTATCTCTATGAATTCAAAATTTCCCTTAAACATTTGTCTTGATCAATGCATTTGTTATAACTTCCTGGAATTCGACAAAAGTAATTGCACAAATATCCTACTAGATAAAAGTAGAATTATTGCCGTTGTAGAAGCAAATTCTCAGACTCATATTCTTCTATGAAAGTCCAAACGATCAGAACAGATTTGTTTGAAAAATATATTGATATTCTCGAATTTTGCTATTCTTTTGTTTTTACTTTCTACATGACCAGCAATAACTCAAAACGAGGAATTAGGAGCTGGAATATCATATCAATGGTTAGTTGCTTCACTTTGGACAGTTTCTTCAAAATTTAGCACTGTTTTGAGGTAATTTTACTAACATTACTGTGTTGTTCTTTTTCTTGTTTTCTTCAAAATAACAGCATTCAAACTGAATATCTATATTTTGATCACATTCGTTCTTATGGTAGAAGTAGTTCTTATTCCACTTAGATATACCAAGTCCAAGATTCTGTATACTTTAACAAAGTCTAAGAATATCAAAGGGTCTGCCTTCTAGAGAGAATTCTATATATTGCAGAAGATATTGGGGAGAAAATGCAGAGGAACTGCATTTTGAGCACTGCATGAAAAGTTTCTTTCTCCATACTTAAAAGATAGGCGTCTAAGGTGGGCATTTGTGAAGAAGGAGAACACAGCCCCCTGGTATCTGTCTTTAATGAACATTAGAGCCCATCGAGGCATTTCCTAGAGTACAAAGGTCATAAAGTGGATTAATCCAGAATTTTCTATTTCTATTTTATTGAATAGAATTCGTTAAAAGTTAACGATTCGACGGAATCATGAGTATCAGCTGTAGCAACTTTTGATAATTTGTCTGCCTCTTTATTCCCAACCAGTCAAATGGGATTCGACCTTAAGACACGTCCAATATATTTTTATTGACCACCCCGACCCTGCTTTCCCAAAGGGTGTAAAGCATGTCATGAGTTCGGTGGATGTCCAATACATTTAGGGTCTTTTCTGCTTCATTTATAAATTTAAGTAAATCTGGATTCTCGTGTCTTCTCGCTCATGTTCATCGCAATATTCTGCCACATAAATAAATGTGGGAATCGTAGACAATGAAATATGTGCAACAATAGAATGATCACCGTTAAAGAAAATTGGAATAGAATAGTGAGATTAAATTTATGCTCAAGAACTAGATAGAGTTTCTATAAATATAAAAGCATATCTTTTGATTTTTTGTGACCGTATAAAAATCATTATTAAAGCAATTTAGGCACAAATTGTTCGATATAAACATGGAAAGTGCATTAATTAAAGGCTCTTAATTTAGTGGTAAGATAAAATATGAATATCGATACTTTTCTGACATAAGCAAGTTCGAAATAGACAAAATTCAATGTTTTACATGTGCGATTCGTAATTAACGAATGTTTGGCGCAGTATGGCCAGGTATGGTCCTTGCGCCATAAAAACCTACAAACTTCAATGTTTTGCATTTTTTTCCCATCATTGTAATTCTTTTATATTTTTCTTCAAATATTAACACTAATTGGACGCAGTTATACAATTAGAAACCAAACTACCTCGGTGGATTTCAGGTTTTTGTATCTATGAGTGAGTAGTTTGTTATGCAAACAGCGGATTAATTCAATGTAATAATCAATGTGGAACATTGCTGCATTTCGAATTTTTTTTGCAATGATTTACGAAAATGGTTATATCTCTATCAATGCATATTAGAATTGGTTCTTAATCTTATAACTAGGCCCAATTTTACTGCATCAGTTTCGGATTCAATTTTATTTCACTTTCATTGTTGACTTAGAAGGATTTTATTTAGATTAGATAACAATGTTCTACAATGGATTTTTGGCTGATTGAATGATTTCACTTTTAACTCCGGTATTTCTTCAAATGTATAAAATTCCACATTCTGTAGTTTATCAGCAAAATCCGGTAGGGAATATCATTTTCTTTATTTCCATTTCTTATGAAATTTTTTACATTGGGAAAGAAAAGACGTGGTATTTTACAGATAACCTTTATCAGCCTTTCAAACGGTTCACGCCTTTTAAATGAATTGCGGGAAACTAACTGAAAACCCGGCAGTTGAGTTGAGTTATGTTAATGTCCTGTTTTGAATCAACACGAGGTATTTTGGGAGGGACCACGTAATTTTGAACCGCGGTCAGATGACGAGGACGACACCTCTCCAAACTTCTGCACCGCATCAGTGGGAGGGCGTTTGATCCTCTACGTATGATTTAGCGTGCAACAGGTTCGATACACGACGGATCTTCTATGGAATCAGGTTTCAAACCTGGAACCCTGCGGCCCCGAAGCCGATACCTTACCATTAGGCCCGCGGCCCCCTGTAAACCCGGCAGAAGGTGTAGGAGAAATATATTTTAACGTTTTAAATATTATTAGTTATAATCCTGCTTATTTGGAAGTAGGCAGAAATATGTTTCAATTCTAAAGACTGAAAATGGTGAGATTTTTGTTTTTTTCTGATTAAAATTAGACTCCGCAGAATCCTATTAAAGTTTTATCTGGCGATAAAATTTATTCAGATCCACATTTACTGCTGTAGGCAAACTATTATTATCGTAGAGGAAGAAAAGTGTTACTACATCTATATCGACACTCATCTTTAAAAATGTGAACTATTTTAAGACAATTTTTTATTGATTAATCTGAATCTAAAGTATTATTTTAATACTTCATTATATTTGAAAATTTTTTGAAGAATTTTGCAGTGTGTTCAAGCAATACATTACATTTCAGGGGGCCTTTGTTTCGTAACGCATTTATACAAATTTGAGAAATTTAATGCTAACCAACCTATATTAAAATATGCAGATTTTCTTATAAATTGTAAGAAAATAGTAATAGCTAGTTTTCTGATTTTTAGACTGATATTTGGGAAATTTTAATAATGGAATTTTCAGACAGAAAGAAAGTACGTTGTTCTTTCATTTAATTGTGTCCTGCCATGAACTAGATATTATCAGATATGATTTATCTCCTGCTCAGAAATTAAAAAAAAAGAAAATAATAAATTTTTGTTTTCCGATAAGGTCTGAATATAAAGCATTTTGTCTCGATAAAGTTTTGGAATGTTCAGCACATCTGCTGTCCTAAAAAAGTGGCAGACGATAAAATTGTCATTGAAAATTTTTTATCACACTGAGGACAAATGATAAACTATCTTTCATGTTTGTTTGTTATCAGTCTATTAGTATACACGCCTAGTTTGAAATTATCAGTTATTATGCTACCATATTTTAAAAGAAAAATAGAAGTTCTTATCTACTTTTTTATTTCGATTTTTTAATAGTTTATATTGAAATCAGAAGATGAAATTATCGTAGCTGGATATGTTTTGTTGCTTAATAAAGAACGATTTGTCTCTATGTAGGAGTTTTTATCCATAGATTTCAAGATTATTCTCTCTCTCTCTCTCCCATCATTCATGTCAAACCATCTTCAGCGACTAGTCTAGTAAATCTAATACTAAATAAACTTATTTTTTCTAGTAAATTATCTTCCCTATTTAAAAAAAAGATCTAATTGTGCAAATTCAATTAAACTAACTTAATTGAAGTGAATTACTTGTATCTAAATACGCGTATTATATGAAAACAAAATTAAAACTCTGTGTGTGTGTGTGTGCAGGGCTTTTTACTACTTTATCTTCCAAATCTTTTGGTTATCTTCGTTTTATATTTTAATCACCCTTACATAATTTCAGTGGTTAGCAAAATTTATTTCTTAGAAAAATATTTTTCTAAAACTGTTTTCGAGACTTATTAACTATTAGTATCGGTTGAATCGAAAATTCAAAATTTTGAGATAGGTTAAAAATTCAAACTTGTCTACTTTTGGAAAATATCGATGGTCACTTCCGAAAAATTTATATAAAAATAGTGCTTGTTAACAAATATATAGCAATACATACTTGTGTCATTTTTGGTAGATAAATTTTTTTCTTACTTTTTTACTTTCTCGTATACGAAGTATACAAAGAGAAAGTATTGTAATCGTCAAAAAATTCGAACTCGAGATTTTGACGAATCTCTACGTTTTAGACCTCCCTGATTCCGAAAAACACAATTTTCGAATTATGTCTGTCTGTGTGTGTGTCTGTATGTGTGTCTGTGTGTGTGTCTGTGAACACGATAACTCGAAAACTATTAGAGCTACGGGGATAAAATTTGGTATGTGGTCTTTAAACATAATTTGTAGGTTTCTGTCAAATTTTGGACAAAATCCGTCAACGGGAAGTCTGTCTGTATGTTCGGGGTCATGCGAACGCTGTAACTCAAAAACTTGAAAAGCCAGATGGATAAAATTTTATACACAGTTTTATCGTCATGAATGTAGGTCCGTATAAAATTTTGGGCCAAATCCGTCAAAGGGTTGACTGTCTGTCGGTCTGTATAATCGCATACTTGTTCAGTTTTGAAACTAACTCCCTGCGCATGCCTGCTAGTGGCAATGCCTGTGCAAGGAAGGGACGCTCCGAAACTGGGCAGTTTGCCAAAAACAAATTCTGGAGTGATTTTGTAAGGAAGCAAACATTTAGGGAGTCTCGCCAGGTCCTGTTGCGCAAAAGAATGAGCAGAGGATTTGAATTTGTTTTGATCCTTCAAACCACGTGTGGTTCCAACTTTGGTTTACTTGCGACGGAAATTTATTTGACGTCTTTTATTATTCTAGTTTTCTCTACATGTGTTAGGAGCATACGAGAAAGTTTAGGGGAGACCAATCCCGCTGGTTTTGCCTTACAGTACCAACAGATTATACATATATTTTTTAGCTGAGAAAGTAGCCTTAAGAAAAGACAAGAAAATTCAAGGTTTTTCCAATCATATAGTTAAAGGTACTGCTACATTAAGAACTAAGTATCAAATTTCAAGTTTTGGATTATTGCTCACAATTTATATAATTACAATTTGGAATCCTGATTTTCTGTTAAATTGAGAGTCGGATTAAAATAACCGAGGTCCTGAGACCAAAATCCCAAGGGGATCTTCTGCAATTTAGTTCAGTTAAATCAACGTTCCAATTTAAAGCGGTCCATTCACCGCTGTTCCAAACTGGAATTTTTGGAACACGAGAAGGAAAAACCTATCGTCAAGGTCGAAAACCTGTGAAATTTAGAACAAATGGATTCGAAGTGGTGGAATTCAAAAGAACTCAAAATCCAAAACTCCATCCGCCGATTCCACTTTGGGACTTCGATGCGAGGCTAGAGGGAAAACAATAGTTCTGCCTAGATTGGAACCTCGTGTCGAGGCTAGAAATGAAACTCGAAATCCCTCGTGTGGGGGAAGAAGAGTGTGGGTGACAGGAATTCTGAGACTTTGAACCTTGATTCAAAACAAACTTTGGAACATCCGTAAATGCTTTGCCTAATTTTTAGACTAAAATGGGTGGGAAAAAACCGGTCTTAGGACAAATGGCATAGCTTAGCCTTCTCGTGAATGCCCAGCTAAAAACGACACGAGGGTTATTTTGGGATGTCAGATGACCAAAGGTCCGCGTGTCAAATGACGGGGATGACACCTGATGCGGCTGGCTCATTTCGCAACTTCTATACTACATCAATTGGGGGGGGGGGGCCTCTAAAAACATTATGAACTGGTATTGCAGTTAGTTGATATATGAAACTCCTTTAGCACTTCTGCAAATATATGACATTCAGGACAACATGGAAGTTCGTCTTTTTTTCAGTTAAAGAGCCTTTGCCTTGCTTTTTATCCACCACTAGCTTTTGTACCCGCTTTATATCTGTTAGTTTAAAAGTAAAGTTTTGGAAATATATACACTAGAAAAGAAAAGATTTCTACACCATTTTAGCATCCAGTATATTAAATATTATTTACTGTTTAATTTTTTTATCAGAAAACTAATCCTATCTCCGATATATAAATTTTTAAATTTCACTAATTCTAAGATGAAATCTTATGTTGATTTCGAATATATGTTTACATTGCAAAAAATGTTATTGAATGCATTGAAAAATACATTTCATTCATTACATACAAATGTATCAACGAAATTTCACAGCATTCATTGAGGAGTCAAAAAGTTTAAAAAAAGAACGATTTAAAACTAAACATATTGCTACCGGTCAAATGACCATTGGTATCAGTACATACGGAATTTGATTAAACCAAATCTAAAAAAAACTTATATGCCAAATTAATTGCTTTTTCTTAAGCAAAATGTAATTATAGATGACTATTATGTTTTTCTTTTCAATGTCGGGCGGGTAGTATGGGCATGTGAGTCATACATACTTTTTTACGAAAAAATGCCTAAGTTCAAGAAGAATCCTGAAGCAGAGTGTCCAGGAGAGTGATTTGCGGATGTCATGGAACTTACAATTGCAGGGGGAGGGCTTGGTGGCCTAGCGGTAAGGTAACGGCTTTGGGGCTGAAGGCCCCAAACCCAATTCCACCAAAACCTCGCCGTGCATGAGGCCTGCTGCACGCCAAACCATAAGCAGTGATCAAACGCCCTATCGCTGGTGTAGCGCGGGAGTCCGGCGTCGTCCTCGTCATCTGACCGCGGTTCAAAATTACAAGGTGCGTTCCAAAATAGCCCTCATGTTGTTTGAAAACGGGATTTTAATATAACTAAACTAAATTAATTTCAATAGCAAGTGTTTTAGAAAATAAATTGCCTAAAAGGGCTGCATCCGACCATTACGGTGCGCTTAGAAGTACAATGCAAAGAAGAAAAATGATTAAATGACTAATAAGATAAGGATGGAAATGTAAGAAAATTTGTTTCTATTATTGTAATTTGGATACAGAATCAAAATATATCCATTTGTAGGCCAAACAATTATTAGTTTTTATTTTAAACCTTGTGTTTTTCAGTGTGGTGTATACGTAATTTGCATAGCTTAGACAGATCTGTTTAATCTAAACAACATGAAGAAAAGTGTTCAAAGAAAGGTTTTGAACAGTTATACCTCATTCTAACTAAAAATATAAATTTTATATTAAATTTTATTTAAGTGGCCCATACTACACGCTGTTCCCCTATAGACGCTTCTATTGATGCTTTTTTCTTTCTTGGCATCTTTAAAGCTTTTTGTATGCAGTGTCATAACCTTCAAAACCTTTACCGAAATTACAAAATGTCACGTTCAGCACGTGATGATTTCATCTCCTTTTAAAACAAATGAGTAAACTTCCTCATGAACTAATGCATCAGATTCCAATACAGCGACGCGTAAGCATTTTTAGAATGCTTTAGCTATTTTAAGCAAACTTTTTACTGTGCTAGTTCCGGCTGCATTCGATAGGTCAAAGCCTTCAATCATTCAGACTAATTATGACGGTGGTGTCATATGAAAGGAAGGTCACCAAGTGAAAACTTTCAATACGCCTTAGAATTTCCAGATGATGGAATTTTTTGCTGAGCATACCTGTCTACAATGTGGTTAAAACTGCTGAAAATGAAATCTTTTAATCGACTTGTAAAAAAGAAGGTGGTTTTCGACAATATATATATATTTTAAATTTTACTTTTAGAGCTGAAGACCAGAATTAAATAAAAAAAGACACTCATTTGCAGGAAAGTTACTAAATTAAAGCTTTCAAATAAAGTTTGATTAGTTAGATTTTCTTCCCGTTTTGCAGTTACATGAGAGTTATTTCAGTGACCGACCTTTTAATTTTGAACCGTTTTTGAGAGGGCTTTAAAACTTTGCAAAAAAAATCACAAATGATATGTCTGAACATAAGTTTGGAAAAATGTCTGATCACAAGCGAGACACTAAAATGCTAGCGGAACGAGTCTGAACACGGACTGGTGTGGCACAATCCAGGACTTCCCTCTCCTCGTCACTCGTTATGCGATACGTCGCTCGTTAAGCGAGTCATTTTATTACAATTTATTTTGCTCGTTATGCGAATTACTCGTTATGAGAGGTGCTCGTTAAGCGAGGTTTCACTATATATGAAAGAAAGACTGGTGGAGAACGTTCGTTTTCGTAACCTATATGCAGAGATCGAGGGCATCAAACGTTATATTATGTCCCTAATAGAATGTTATTTTCCTGTGATTTATTTTTTATTCTGAGGTTTAGGCGCCCTATGTCGCTAATAAAGTAAGGGCGTCATGTTGCAAATTCGCCCCGGGCGACAAAAATTTCAGCTGTACCACTAGACAGAGTTAGCATGCACATCGGATCTTTCGTGGAATCAGGCCCTGATCCTCTATCTTCAGACCTAAACTCTGTCTAAAGGCCACCACCGCCTTTTTCAAGTGAGATTTAATCTGAAATTCAATAATTAATCATAGTTGGGTATAAATGATCTAGTCTGAGTAGTATTTGAGCTCATTTGGATTAAAAAGGCATTCAGGTTTTTATAGCAAAGTCTGCCACACCGTTGGAGAAACGCAAATTGGATAAACCTATCAAATATCCACATGTATATGGATTGGTTTAGACGATTGATCGAGTCGAAGATCAAATATTTTCACAATGATGTGGTGTGGAAATTTGAGTGGTAGATCAGGTATCGTCTTCGATGTCGTACCATAGATAAAAAAATTATGAGCATGTTATCTACAATTCTCACGTAGCGTCAAAGCAATCAATTCAATATTGAATTATTATTATTAGTCCACCACATTTTATTGAAAGAAGTAAAAAAATTAAGAAAGAAACTTTGCAGAACTAAATATTCATGGATAGTTTTACGCTGTACATACATTTTCTATTATATTACATGCACGTATATAATTGACAAAATTATCACATCAGTTTTACTACAGATGATTGTTTATGGGTGTTGAGAAACAAAGAATAGAATATTGGGGAATAATTCACTTTGTATCAAAATCATGTTTTTTTTTATCAATTGATTTTGTTGTTAACATTATCGATACGACTACTAAACTATAAAGGTAGCAAATATTGTGTGTAGCATAAAAATTGCTTGTATTATCTACCATACTTGAATAGTTTTTCACATTCTACTGATTCGGCATTGAAGATTCCCCTTTGTACTCTCCATTTGATTCCCTCAACAACAAGAAAGAAAAGTCAGTCTAGTTTTAGTTTACTTAGTTTCTAAAACTCGTGAACACTCACCCAAAACGTCAGAAAGGCGTAAGTGTCACGCTTGAAAGGCTTATGCCATCCACAAGCGGATGACCTTCAGATATTTATTTTCTTACATATTTCTTTTCCAGCAATTAGGTAGTAGAAATGCAGAAAGTCAGTTCTTGTTTCAGTTTAATATTTTAGACTCATTTTGCTTTACATAAAATTTGTGAAGATTGTTTTTTTCTAATATCTGTTTTAACTATCAGCTTGATGGTTATCACGTTGTTGTATTTAGAGGCGTGTTTAACAAAGAGGCATGTTTATCAATTTTATTTAGTTGAAGGAAGCAGTAAAATTAGAGAATAATAAATAAAAAATATATATTCTAAAGCAGATGATTAATTAACAATTAGAAAGCAATGGTAGTTTTAATGCAAAATATAGGAACTGAAAAAGTGATGCTTTTACAGGAATGTTATAAAACATTTTGTTTCTTATAATTTTTTCACACAGTCTCTATGCTGTCTCGCATTTATTTTCTAGCTATATTAAAAAGGTACCTGTCATCGTAACACTAAGAATATCTCTATGTTTAGAGGTCTGAAGGCTTCACTCCGGCTTGGTTTAGATGCAGAGAGATATTTAAGATGTACGCAACAAACTGAATGAGTTTTAAAATACGAATTAAAAAAAGCATTAAAAAATAGTATTCACCTGATATTCTAACTGGTGAAACTGATCATCTAAATAAAATATAAAAAATGGAAATTAATAAATCACACAAATTACTCTGTTAACCCTATATGCAGGCAGAATTATCAAACATTATACACAAGGACAAAAGATTATCACGGTCATGTTTTGAATGTTTGGCGTAGTATGACCAAATTTGCCCTTGTGCCATTAAGCCAAATCAAACAAAATCACGGTCATGTTTTACTGAAGGAACTTGAGAAATAAAGCAAGCTTGATCATGATCTTACTTTTATTTTCTCCATTTATCTTCTCTGTTGACAAATTTTCAATTATCGCAAGCCTGGAAATTTAACGTTTTGTTCTTCTTTTTAATTTTAGCTTTCGTCCAATTCTTTCTTTTTTACCCTCGTAGAAAATACTCCCATGTATAAAATTTGTTACAGCAAATACACGTCTTCCAATACGGCGTCCGATTTGAGAAAAAAAAAATGTCACCATCTGCATCCCTGGCGTATTTTTGCCATTTTTCAAAATTTGAGAGATCATTCGACTTATGCATACTCTATACAGCATTCAAAATATGTATTTAACTATCCAAACCTGCGTCAGATGATAATTTAAGTTCAGTTTAGTTACACTAACAGCCCGTTTTGACACAAGGGCTATTTTGGGATAGACCTTTTAAACTTGAACCTCGGTCGGATGACGAGGACTACACCTTAGCAGCCATCCAGTAGTGGCGTTAGAATCTGCCCGAAGGGGGCACGGTCTGCCCGACAGGGGGCACAGTCTCCCCGACAGGGGGGCACGACTTTCTGTACGGGGGAGAGTGTAATGAAATTGGTCTCAAATTTTCGCCAGATCTTAATTTATCTATTAGTTGAATACCCGTTGCGTGAACGGGAAACAAAAAAATCCCCAACTAGGGGACATAGCATCCCCGACAGGGGGGCCCTGTCCCTGTCCCACCACTGGCGCCACCCATGCTGTCATCCCCTCTCCAAGTTTCAGCACCACATCAACGGTGACCCACGACGTCAGATTTAGCTCGCCCCAAGCCCACATACACGGCGGATTATCAGGGGAATCGCGTTCCGAACCTGGAACCCTACGGCTCCAAAGCCGAGGCCTTACCACTAGGGCAACGCAGCCCTCGACGATAATTTAAAACGTTGCCATTAGTTTATTAATAAGTGCAGATGATGAAGAAGAATGAAAAAAGTGAGAAAACGAATAGCGTGATAATATTTTGTCTCATCTGAAAACACAAAATTGTAAATCGTTAGTCTTTTTTAACAAACTTGAAGAACCAACAAATGGTGCCTTTTAAATAATATTGCTTTTCTTATATTATTATCTTGTGAGCACGCGATATTCTGCAGAAAAATAAAAGCTAGTAATTTTTTTGTCAAACATTCTACAGATATTTTATGAATATTGATATAAACAATATATAGAAAAGGCAGAAAAAAAAGTTCATTTTACTCACGAACTGAAATGTGTTAGTAAAAGTAATAAATTAAAACGTATACATGGAAATAAGGGGTTCTTATGTTTATTAATTCTTCTCAGGGCATAAGATAATTAAGTTAAGCTTAGAAGCCCCTGAACTTTGAAAATTTTGAATTTAAAAAAGAAAAGCTTGAAAAAGTTAATGACAGAATGATGACGAGAAAACAGCATGAACAGCAAAATATTATTTTCTTATTTTGAAAACATTTATTTCCCATTGGATTTTCAATATTAACTAGGGGGTTACACCCCCTACTCGCTCCGCTCGTCAACCCCCAAGAATCACGTTGTGATTCATTTGGGATCACTACGTGATCCCAGCTCTCTTCGCTCGCTCGCTGTACATTCGTGTGTGCCTGCTAGTAATAAGAAATTATAAATACATTAATTACTAAAAGTAAATTTAAATTATTTGAATAATAGGAAGTTCTAACTAAATTCTTTTTAAAAAAACTAAAACTAATCTTTCAATTACTAAAAACTAAATAATCAATTTATAAAATTAAAATTTTACCTTTATACCATATATATGTAAATGTTAGAAAGAAATTTCAATGCTAAAATGTATGATAAGATGTTTACAAATAAAAATTATTTTCATCAATCAGAAATCAGGCGCTTAAAACTTCCTGGTACACACAATTGAATGTTTTTTCAACAGTTTCATTAGCCCTAATTTCATTCCAACAAACTTCTAAATATTCACACTTCTCAATGAATTGCTACTCAGAAAAGCTTCACCACATGTATGCACACTCTCTGTAATAATTATTTAGCCAAGAAAGAAATAACTTTTCTAGCTGGGTAGCTATTTATATGTTAAAACCTCAGAAAATTTGTGTTTTCGAAAGATGAGTTAACCCATTTCACAAACTTTTAGCTTAAAAAGGACACTTTAAATTGATAAATGGCTTTAAATATGTTCAGATTCACTATTCAAAATTATAACCCATAATAATTATTTACTTTTACCTTCATAGAATTAACAAAATAGCCTTTTTTCGAATTTTTGTGATAATTTCTAAAATTCTTGCTTTTGACACCAAAATTTCAAACATGCTTTCTTTTCCCCACAGAAATAATAATCGGAAACTTCGTTCCGTACACATAAACGCTCGACTCTATTTTGATCATTCCGATTTGATCGTCTTAGGAAAGAATCAACAGTCTCAGTTGTTCAACAGTTCTCTTTTTTGACGATTTCGATTTATAATTGAAACTGCCCGACTTAAACTCATTTTGAAAAATTTCGTTGTCTCAGATCAAATCAAACTAAATTCGCCGAATCGATTGTGAACAAAACAAAATTGTGAGCTGTTGCCAAACGGTGATTATTAAATTCAGCCCGATTTTGCGTCCACATAAGCGTTTTATTTATAAAGATAATAGACTCAACAGTTAGAGGTCTACTAACCAAGTGAAGGACGATTTCTTAGGAAAAACGATGGGTTGACTGATGAGGCAAGGCGTAAAATAGGATTCCGAAAGAAAAAAAAAGTCTTGCTGTAGTCTGTTCACTACTGTATCAGGACTTCCGGGTAATCTCTTTCAGGAATGTTTATAAATGGAAGCACTATTGATGAAGCGACAACAGAGAGCAAAAATGGCCAATTCAAACCCTTTTACTCTGAATTACTTTTCTTGATGTTTATTAAGTAAAACCCTTCACATAATTTACATTGTTGGGTTACGCTGCAATTTTAAGGGGGTTAATTCGAGTGATTTAATATTTATTGCACAAAATGCAAAAAATCTTATCTGCATCGCTTCTGTAATACACAGATATTATTTTCTTATTTAAAAATATTATTATCTGGAAAAATAAACGATCACAATTGAATGGACACAGCTGCCACGAGCAAATGTATTAGACGACAAAAATGTTCGCATCTTTTAATTTTCTTCACTTAACATATTGTGAATTGGAAATATTTACCTCAGATATTATCCCCTTATTATAATGGTGAAGATTGAAAGAAATGAATATTTAATTTTTATAATAGTTTTTTCAATTGAACAGAATGTAAATCCTTTAACGACATAATAGTTCATAACAGTTGGACAATAACGCACATTTTCTGAATAATCTTTAATGATCTATTTATTTTATTGGTCGAAGTTTTTAATAACTGAAATAGCGAAACATACTACAAATATAATTAACAATTCAATCGTGCATTAATTTTTTCTGGCCTTTAAATTTAACCCATTTGAGTTGCATTTTTTTATAATTAAATGTGAATTGATTTAAAAACAGCTATTTTCTTTTTCAAATTGCTGAGTTTACTGAACGATGATTTATTATAATGAGGATAATAGAGTTTAATAAATTTCATATTTACTCTGTGATGTAGTCGTAAAAAGCGGTAAAGTTAACATCCCAGAAATATGTTCAAAATGGTAAAAAAAATCTTTTTCGTCTTTTAATCAAAATGTGAGGCACTTCCAAAAGAAAGAAAGCTTATATACAAATCTGAAGATCTCCAGAGTTGAACCGGAAACAGTAATTGAATCGATACACGTGTATACGTTTGAGAAGAATTATGCTTTCGTCCGGAAGACTTCTTTCTAGAAGAACATTATCGCCCATTAAACATTCTTCTAGAAAGGGGAGTAACTCATATTTTTCTCATGTTTACGCCAGGATGAATTGCAAGAGTCAATAAGAATTAAGTGCTTTAGAATAGTAGCTCTTTGTGGGCAATTATTTTTGCTGTTTCTTCCTATTTATAAAAAGTATCAAGTTTAGGAATAATTTTTTTTATATTTTTAGCTGTTGCCCCTTATTTTATTTTTATCATAATGAAATACATTAAAACTTCGATTAACCGTCACCGTCCGGACCAGAACTGTGACGGATAATCGAATAGACGGTTAACAAAAATCTCTTAATACATATGCCTAGTAACATGATTTCACTGCTGACTTAGGACGAAAGTGAAAGTAAAAACCTTTAAAATTGAATAATACAGATGTATTGTTTTTAATTTTACAAAATGATGAGTGTAAACTTCAATCACTGGTCAACACTGATTTTTTACCAATGATATTTCCAATGGTTTTAGGGTAATTCCGTGGTGCTGATTCCGAATCCCGCTTCCTTTTTGTCAGATTGGTTCTAGTTTTCGAGATAAAATGAAAATTATATTTCGATAGAAATATATTCGCACCATTAAAATCGCAATGAAACTGTCTCAAATATAAATCAGTAATAAAATTAAATCATTGTAATAAATCAACCTAATCATAACGAGTAATCAATATATAAATCACAAGATAAAGGTATGCAGAAATCACTTAAAATCTGTGTCAAATGTAAGTTAAAGAATAAAATTTAAACCAATATTAATGAATGAAATAACAAATTAAATCTCAAGAAATAGATAGATGAATCATAACGGTATGGTAAAAATGCATGAAGATGTTTCATTAAGTGCAATAAAATGAAAATTAAATAAACTGCTTCACTTTACTTCACGGAAAAGCTTTTAAATGATTTCCTTTTACGTACAGTGGAAGTTTCGTGTTGGAGCCTCTAGCAGTAATCTATCCCCATCTTACGTGTCCAACCTAACCTCCCTGCATATTTCTGCTCCATTACTTTGATATCCTGGTAGCCGAAGTCATTTTTTTAAAGATGTGTTAATTTTTGTTATTCTTTATTCTTGGCATACGTTCTGAACAAACAAATAATATTCTAGTTTTTGAGCTTAGTTTTGCACAGTGTTGTCCTAAACAAAGAAAATTGGGAATTGAAGGAAACAATTGAAACCATATCCCTAGCAAAAAGCACTGTAATTAAAAGTCCCGTCGTAACTTTCTGTAAATCTCTACTAATAATAAAGGAGAATGTCTGTATGTGTTGGCGCTCTACAGGACAAACCGCTAGGCTTAGAGCAACAAAATTTGGCACAAACGTACTTTGGTGAGTGGGAATGTGCACCTCGGAGTTTTTTTTGAAAATTTAATTATAATTTTAATTAATCAAAAATTAAGCTAAATTTTAGAGGTTTTTCCTTAATAACTTCCGAAATATTACAGCACAAAAAATATTTTTACACCATCTGAAAATTTAAAAAATTACTTTTACAATGACAACAATTAAGTTGGTGTACCATTTTTTCTCTAATTTTAATAAATTAAAACAAGATTTTTGGCATAATTTACAACAATACTTTTTATTGTTGCAACGCATTTCAAACCGTTTTCATTGTTTAATGAAATGTTTAATTGCATGTTTCTCTTCCATTGTTGAAAGATAAGAAAATATCTAACTGGATTTTACTTTCCTTTTTTATTTGATCAATTTTTCTGTGAAATCTGTAAAGGAAGTACTTATGATAGTAAAATGAAATAATCCAGTGAACTGAAAGATTAACGTTGCAATGTTTTAATTACTTTTATCAGCGTGATTTAAGTCAATTAGCATGCTACTGGACGCAAAATGTGACGCGCCAATTTAATGTTGAAATCAAATGCAGAACAGAACAAGTGTAAGGCTGCGAAAAGAACGCGAGTTAAATGTCTATAGCAATTTGAAGCTTAAAACTACTTTGTTATGGGAACCATGAATATAAAATTATGCATAAGAGATCCAGTTGAAATTTTATTTCCGTCGATCAAGTTGGTCGCCGAAGGCGGCTAGTCAAAAATATGCATAATTTAATTACAAAATTATTGATGTTTTTGCAGCTCATAATGAAGCTACTGCCGCTTTAAACAGCTTTTAAGAACATTTTTATTAGTGTACGAAAAAGTAGAATTTCTTAAATTTTAATTTTATACTTTTTAGTTTCTATTTATAATTCATTATAAAGAGTATTATGGAATCATGAAATAAATTTTGTCTGAAATTCATTTATAGGTAGCGCCAGTGGAATGGAATACAAATGCAATTGAATCAGTCGAATAACTGAGTATTAAGTTCTGAAAATATTAAGATAGTGTATTGTCATTGAAAATATATAAGTTTACAAAATTTCGGGACTCTAGCACATCAGGATTGGAGTGAAAAATCAATTATAAAATTCCATCTTTACAAACATGAAACAAGACAAATTAAATAAAAGTATATAAAAAAGGCATCATTAATAAATAAGGCATCATTTTAAAATCAAAAATAATAAACAAAAAATGAACAAAAGCATTATTAGAAATAAACTTTGATTTCTTATACTTTGCATATTTTCTGTAGATACTAGAAAATTAGATGTACCTGAAGTTTGTGTTTAAAGTGGTGCTACGGAACAGGTGACAGATAGCTATTTAGCGTTTGATATTTATGAACAATGATATTTTTAATTGATAATTGCTGAATAAGAAGAAAGCGAGTAATAAAGCGAACAATTTGAAATGTTTAGATATTTTTTAAATATATAAAAGTTTAATTAATTAAAAATTTAGATAAGTAAAGGTAAGATCTGTAACTTACCTTAATAAGGGGCCGTTCAAATATTACGTAAGCATGTTTTTGGTATTTTTTTGGCCCCTCCCCTTGTCAGCAAAATAAGCAAATCGCAAACCCCTCTTATAATTACGTAAGATACTGCTAACCCCCCCGTTCTTTCTTTTTTTTTTTTTTACAAAACATTATAACAGTAATAATCTAATTTTAAAAATTTTAGGACTTAATTCAAATAAAAAACTCTAACTCGCGGCTTAAAATGGAAAAAAATGTAAGTTTAATTTACTTACAATTTCAAGTTTCAGCTTACAAAAATCAAGTTTATTTATTTTTTTTGTTGCCAAATTTAACTTTTTTTTCAAATTTAATTTTTTTAAATTAAATTATTTGCGCAAGTTACAAGAGATTTTCGGAAATAAAGTGATTTTAATGTCTTACGTAAGCATCACTCATACTCCCCCTCCCCCCTTGTCAGCAAAAATAAGCAAATCGCAAACCCCCTCCCCCCCCCTTGGGTGCTTACATAATATTTGAACGGCCCCTAATTTGGAAATTACTTATTTTCGAAGGTCAGAGTATAGGGAAAAAACTCTGAGAATCCTTTAACGTTTTCTGTTTCTATCTTTCTTTATTTTTCCGAGCTTGATAGACACATTGATATAAGTCCAGGGTACTGGTAAGTTGAATGAGGCCCTTGTCTCACGTGAATAAGCGAAAAGAGCGGTAAACTTATTTATCTTAAATAATATGTATATATTTAAAACAGTTGGCAAAGCCAAAGAACGAGTCCTCCATCCTCAACCGCTCTACTGATTTCACCAATTATTATTTTACATGAAAGCTCATGATCCCCTAAATACGTCAGCAATGGTCGCCTGCCCCTTCCCACCCCTATCACCTCCCATTTCTGAGAGAAGTCTAAAACATTACTTCACTATACATTCTCTCTTATTCAAAATCTTAACAGAGTCCCCTAGCCCCAACCACTGAACTAATTTCGCCAATTTTTCTTTTATATGAAAGCTCATGACCCCTAGATACGTCATCAATGGTCGCCTGCCCCTCTCCCTCCATTTTCGAGAGAAATCGCAAAATTAAATTTTCACAGAGTCCTCCAGCTCAACAAATGGACCGATTTTACCAATTTATTTCGCCACTTTTCAAGTATAGCTTCGGAATGTTAATATTATGGGCGAACAGCTGGTCGTCGAAGACGGCTAGTTGAAAAATCAAATAATAAAAATCTAAGTTACTGCATCGCTCCCTTCCAAAAATAAACATAAAACTTTTGTAGTAAAATAATTTATAACAATACTAACGAATTGTTATAATTTGCCTTTATAATAATAAAATTAGTAACGAAGCTTTTACTTAGATATCATGGCTCAAATTATCCCTCAAATGAAATATTTACGCTTGCCTTAGCCCCTGATGTATATTAGATCTGAGACTCGAACCATCTATCTAATTAGATCACTCCTTTCCCGCTTTTTCTTAACTACAGTGGAGGAGGTGTCATCTAATTATATAGTAGTTATGAATCGTTTATTGCCGTATGAATCGTATTTGATCGCCGTATGAATCGTATTTGATCGCCGTATGAATCGTATTTGATCGCCGGATGAATTGTATTTGATTGAAATGGCGATCAACGTGTTAAGAATTATTCTCTTTCTATAAAAATCCAGAAATTGAATTTCTTTTCTATGTTAAAAGTGTGTGGTGGAACATTGCGGTCTGTCTGTTAATTATCAAAATTCAAATTAAGAAACCAGCTTTTAAGCACCAAAGTTAAAGTTTCTAAGTCAAATTAAGAATCAGAAGCTCAGTTTCCCATTATCAGGTGTTGTAAATGAAAAATTGCTAGCAGGAAGAGCATTAGTGAAATGCGAAGAATTTTTGTTAGCTGTCCAAGTGTTCAGTAAATTATACTTAAAATGTTTTTCAATACCGTGTTGAGAGGCATTTTCTGACCCGTAAACCAGAAGCAATTTTTGTTTAGTCAGAATAAATATTTCTCAATCTGCACATCATCTTTTTTATCATTGTTCAAGGATGTCTATATTCTGTCATAATATCATTTATATAATTAATTCGTGAATGATATATTTGCTCCGAAACAAAATTTGAGAAAGATATGCGTCTACATTTTTGAAAATTCGAAAATTCTGCATTTGAGAAAGTAAAAAATCCGGAATTCTATGTTAAAAGTGTGTTTAGCCAGACCACTTACCCCTGAAATTATACAGCATAAATTTTTATCGTGCTTGGAAATTAGTATTGAATGAAGAATTATAGAACAAATTGTCTAAAAAATATAGACTAATGTAGTTTGTTAAATTCAGATTTTATACAGACACACTTTGAATTCTTTTAGGATGTGATACAGGATTCAACCGTAAAAGTAACAATTATACAGCATAAATTTTTACAGTGCTTGGAAATTAGTATTGAATGAAAAATTGGAGAACAAATTATCTGAAAAATATAGACTAATGTAGTTTGTTAAATTCAGATTTTATACAGACACACTTTGAATTCTTTCAGGATGTGATACTGGATTTGGGTTGGAACTGGCCAAACGCTTGAGTCATAAAGGTTTCACTGTGTATGCTTGCTGTTTGTCGATGGACAGCGATGGAGCCAAAGAGCTATCTGGTGGAGAATTTGGTCCTGGTCCCATCAAAATCTTTCAACTCGATGTTTCAAAGCATGATCAAGTGCAAGCTACCGTTAAAAAAGTTGAAGCAGATCTTGGCGATAAAGGTAAAGTATAATGCTCCTGTTTTGTAATAAATAAGTTATAATTTTGAATCTTTTTGTTGCTTTAAATCATTGTTTCAATAGCCATCTTTAGGACAATTTAATTTTAAGGGATGATATCCAAAATTATGGTTACTGACACGAAGCATATAATATCTGAAACAGTAATTGGTGTGTTTTTTTGTAACGAATTTTGTACACACATGCCCAGTACTATGAGACAGCCCAAATCTAACAGAACAAAATAAACTGAAGTAAAAATTTTCAGTTATACATGTGGGATTCCGTTCAATGAACAAAATGCCCACGGAAGGGTTACCTTTAAGGGGTAAGTAGTTCGGGTTTATGTCTAGGGGATTTAAGGGTTTTTATTACATTAAATTTAGAACAAAATATTACACAAGATAAATGAGTAGACTTCAAGTTAAATACAAAAACATTTATTTAAATACTATAGGGAGAATTTACAGGGGGGAAGGTATATACATAGAAACTTAACGAGAGAATAGCTAATTTATATGAAGTCATGATTACTAGGTTGAGCCAGATTAATGAGGGACAGATGTTACGGGTTAAGAACATTACGGTATTAGAGACGGGACATAGTTACTTACAACCTGGAGATCGGGCTGCTTAATTGCGCCAAATTGATCTAACTCACATGATGGGAAATTACGAGAGAGATTTGAGCGTGGAAACTATCTGCGGTGTGCTGCGTTGCTTTCAGCGTGCAGTCTGGTTTTGTTAGGGAAAAAGAGAGCGATGCTCGTAGTTCGTACAGAGCAGAACTATGGCTCCATCTATCGCCAAAAAATTAATCTAGCTCGTACATCCTTCTTTATACAGTGATTAAATTATTATTTAAGGGGATTATCCTACATACATATGAGACCAATATCGTCCAAAACATGATACCTGATATTTCAAGAATCGTCCAGCTAATAATGCGTGTGGGGATGTCGTGTTACTTTTCAAGCCTAAAAGTGGTACCTCAAGCTGAACTACTGCTGGACTCGCATACTGCATGTTTTTGATCATAAGTTGTTGCTACAAATCTCATTCTTCTTACAAGACTGGATTAAAAAGCATGAGGGTTCATTGGAGCGGCTTGATGTCATGTAGCGGCTCTTATAAGAGCATCCCAAAAAAACTTTGTAATATTTTGGATCGGCGATATCATTGGTTGTACCATTCGGCAAACACTCTCTTACTCCAGAAAACTTGCTTATCCAACTTATTTTTCAGAATAAAATTATCTTTAAAAAAAGGAATTTTTATTTTAATGTACTCGAGGCAGATTTTCTTCTCAATTGTAGATTTTTTTTTGTTTCATATGCAGCAAGGTAAAGCGTAACATTCTGTGAAATAAAAGTGAAGAATGCAAATAAATAAATACAATGGCTCCCAAAAGTGTTCGTACACTTACGATTTTCAATGAAATAGGGCTCTATCCACCAATTAAAATTGATATTTCGGAATAGGTATTTAATAATAAGATCTATAAACTGTTCCTAACAAAACTACATGAAATATATTAAAAACATAGTAAAACTTTATTTTTAAGAAATCAATAATCAAAAAGTAACAAAAACTTTATCTCACAAAAGTCTTCGTACACTGAAATATTTTCGGATAAATTCATAATTTAAGTTAGCGTCTGTCGCTTTATTTTTATTTTTGCATTGTGGTGGCATTTAAAAAATCGTTTGACTTTAATTTTTGCTTGCTTATTGCACCGTAATATTCTATTTATTATTTAAAAATGGCTCGTAGTCGTAAAGAAACAACAATGAGCATTCGAAAATTGATTATTTTTCATCATAGTAGAGGTAAATCAGTTCGGAATATCACTAAATTAGTTAATTTATCCCATTCTACAGTGCAGTATGTGATAAACCTCTTTAACGAAGAAAATCAGATCGAAAACAAAGTAAGAAAAGGTCGACCGGCAAAGTTTACAGAATGTGATCAGAGATTTATAATTAGAAAATTTGTGAAAAATCCACGTTTGAGTGCTTTAAAAATTTTCTACTCCAATTTCACCTGAAACTGTTCGACGAGGTCTCAGAGCAGCTGGATTAAATGGGCGTTCTGCCCGTAGAAAATTTTTTGTTAGTGCGAAAAACAGAAAGCTTATGCTTTCCTTCGCAAAATCAATGTTAAATAAACCCGAAACTTAACTTTTTAAAGTGTACGAAGACTTTTGTGAGATAAGGTTTTTGTTACTTTTTACTTTCTCGTATACGAAGTATACAAAGAGAAAGTATTGTATCGTCAACAAATTCGAACTCGATATTTTGACGAATCTCTACGTTTTAGACCTCCCTGAATCCAAACAACACAATTTTGGAATTATGTCTGTCGGTCTGTGAACACGATAACTCGAAAACTATTAGAGATACGGGATGAAATTTGGTATGTGGTCTTTACATATAATTTGTAGATTTCTATCAAAATTTGGACAAAACCCGTCTGCGGGAAGTCTGTTTGTCTTTCCACTTTCATGCGAACACTATAACTCAAAAACTTGAATAGCTAGATGGATAAAATTTGGTATACAATTTTATCGTCATGAATGTAGGTCCGTATAAAATTTTGGGCCAAATCCGTCAAAAAGAGGCGTTCAAATTGCATATTCAATTTCTTTTAATTCGATTTTCATGCGCATGCGTACTGGTAGCAATCTGTTATTGTTGTAAATTTTATTTACAACAATAAATAATGTTTTCAAACATAAATTGTAGCAATTTTTTATTGTTGTAAATAAAATTGAAACCGATCTCATTATTTCAGCAAATCTTTTATTTACGCGCTTTTGCAATTGTTACGGTTGTGGTAGTATAAATTGTTTTCTTGGGAATTCAATTCCAAAGCAGAATTTCCGCTTTAGTATTCATTGCATTGCCTATTTTATCGCACCTGCTTCAAAATAATATTTTTTTGAAACGTGGCAACAAATATTTGATTTCAGGTTTGTTTGTTTGTTTCACTTTCTCGTATACGAAGTATACAAAGAGAAAGTATTGTAATCGTCAAAAAATTCGAACTCGAGATTTTGACGAATCTCCACTTAGAAAGTGTACAAGAAAGTTTAGGGGAGACTACTCCCGCTGGTTGATTATTGATTTCTTAAAAATAAAGTTTTAATATGTTTTAAAAATATTTCATGTAGTTTTGTTAAGAATAGATTATAGATCTTATTATTAAATACCTATTCTGAAATATTAATTTTAATTAATGGATAGAGCCCTATATTTCATTGAAAATCGTAAGTGTACGAACACTTTTGGGAGCTACTGTCTTTTCAGAATTTTAAGTTATTTAAAGTTGAATATAAAAAAGTAAAATTTTCAGCTTTTTTTTTTAATGATCCTGATAATCGTGAGATTTTATTACAATTAATGCGCATGCAGCGATTTTCGGGTACATGTTTCCTTTTTCGGAACTGCAGCATCCTTTTTGGGATTTCCGATTTCCTTCCTTCTCTTTGGGTCCGTAATTTTGTATCGGCAACAATCAATGGGTCAACAGACTCAGACGCACAATTATTGTTGAAGTAAAACAATGTGTTATATCTTAATCTATTTCTGCGAATTTAATTTTATTGCCATACTATGCAGTGAAAGGCCAAAAGTATCGGCGGTCATGCATTGAAAAATTGTTTTTAATAAAAGATACAAAATCCCAAAAATTTATAAAATAAATAATTTATGAAAGTTATTGTACAGAATTTGAAGTAAAATTTTACAAACACTTTCTTTACGCTTGTTATTGCATTTCATCGAGGCATCCCGAATTATATTCGCCAAAGATAGGATGTTCCGTTGCTGTACATGTCAGTCATGCCGATTTTCGGTGCATTTGCTCTGGGTATGCTGGGATATTTTCATCACACAGTTTCTTCCAATAGTTTGGCCGAATAATGAAGAAGTTGACATCTTCCTAGATTAAATACTCTCCACAAACTGAACCAGGAGAATTTATAATCCAAATGATTGGTGAGTGAGGCAAAATTAAAAAAAATTACTATACCTAGTTTTTGGCGAAATCCTCAGTATTTTGCATTAGCTCTTATCTTAATATAAATAAAAGTCAATGTCGGTATGTACGTTTGTATGTATGTATGTTCCACATCTCCACCTAAACCACGGCACTGATTTCAACCAAACTTTGCATACTTATTAATTAAGACAAGGGGAAGTTTACTGTCAACTTTTCAAAGCGTAAAAGTTAATTAAACAGTCGGTTAATTAAAAATTAACCGAAACCGTTTTTCTGCTGTAAGTTCGGCGTTCCCTCAAAAACTATTTTTATACCATGTTAAAGTTCAAACTTTTACCTTTTCATTGATACCAATTATATATCTGTGACATTTTCCCTTCAATTTTTATTAATTTTTCAAAATTTAATTAATTAAATTATTGAATTGAAGCAGACGATTTTGAATGAAATTTACAGCTTCTCAGTTGCTAGGCAACGGTGAGACTTTGAATTACTCTGCCTTTATCTTTCTGATATTTCTGTTATGAGTGATTATTATCTTATTAGTAACACAAATTTCATTTCCGTACGCTTTGATTTCTCTTTTTTAAAAATTTTTCAAAGTTACTTTTCTACACAATTTGCACCAATATTTTTTATTGTTGAAGAACAAGAATAATACGAGGAACTGCTGCCAGAATACATTAGTAGAATTCTGGAAAAACACTAAAAGAAAATTTTAAAACTAGACGATTCACAACGACGATAAAGAATTTATATTAAGGACAATTCTTGATTTATTTTATTTTCATGTTTTCAATTAATGAAAAATTAACTATTCCATTAATTGTTTCAAAATATTCATTAAAAATCTGTCTTAAACTTCAGTATTTGTTAAGAAAATTTGAAGTATATATATAACAAATAATTTATAAAGAAAATTAATTATCGGTGCTTTTCAAAAATTTTTGGTTGAACTGATAATTCCATTTTAATTAAAAAAATGTTTCAGATCACAAAAGGTTTTGTGTATTGAAATATTTTATATAATAGTAGTTTTTACATTAAAAATATTACACATGAAAGCATTTTCATCCGGAGCAACGCCGGGTGTATCAGCTATCTATTCTATTAAAATTCGAAGGTAAACAAACGTATGTATGTATATATGTATGTATGTCCGGCTATCTTCTCACGAACCGCTAGACGGAGAAGCACGCGGAAAGTACCAAAAGATGGGGAATAATCCAAGGAATCTATTTCGGTCATTTAAATTCCGAAATTACAATTAGTTAAAAAGATATTAATTAAAAAATGAATAAATTGACGTCGAAATGAATGAATTGACGTGCTGCCATCTATTGGAAGAATGGTGAATTCATTCACGGCGGATTCTTTTTTTTTCCTATTATTAGTTTTCGCATCCGGTGTTGCATTTTTTTTATTTATTTGACGGAAGTTGGTATTTCCTTTTGAGCGATCTTCTGTGTTTGGATTTATTAACAATTGAAAAAAATCGTTTTCCTGCATTTTTCTTTCTTTTTTTTGTCGTACGGTGTTTCGCAACATTTACGTTTGTTGGGGAAAATAATTATTCATTTTTATCCGTTTTTTTCATTATTCTTCGTTTTATTTTTTCTTTTGAAAAACAAATATTATGCTAATCTGATTTAATTTATAAGCATAAGAATTCTCGCGTTTTCATTCAAACCAAACTGCTTTAAGGTAGTAAAAAGGCTAGAACTGAAAGTTTTAATCCAACAAGAGAGGATTCAAAACAGATTTACGTTTGTTGGGGAAGCTTAGTGACAATATTTGCAGGGAAAAAAACAGAGGCGGGCATATGAAAAAATGTGGATTCCGAGAAATGCGGGGTTATTAACTATAAGGTAATTAAATGGTTGGATTAAAAAATTTTAATTAAATAATATAGGATTCAAAGGATTTTTTACGTTTTGGGGGAAACGTAAAGTTTACGTTAGCGGCAATATGTGTAAAAAAAAAATAAACCGGAGGCGGGCATATGAAAATTAGTAATAAAAAGACTAGATTTGAAAGAATATTTACATTTGTTGGGGAAAGTAAGTGACAATATTTGTTGAAAAAAAATGGAGCCGGTCATATGAAAATACGGATCCCAAGGCCTCAAGTGATCTCACTTCTCTCCGCCCGGGAATATCCTATTATTCAAGATTGCCCGTGCAACGCTGGGCCATGCAGCTAGTCTATCCTATTAAAATTCGAAAGTAAACAAACGTATGTATGTATGTCCGGCTATCTACTCACGAACCGCTGAACGGAGAAGCACGCGGAAAGTACCAAAGATGGGGAATAAGCCAAGGAATCCATTTCGGCCATTTAAATTCCGAAATTACAATTAGTTAAAATATATTAATTAAAAACGTCAAAATGAATGAATTGACATGCTGCCATCTATTGGCAGAATGGTGAATTCATTCACAGCGGATTCTTTTTTTCTCTCCCCAATTATTAGTTTTCGCATCCGGTGTTGCATTTTTCTACTTATTTAACGGAAGTTGGTATTTCCTTTTGAGCGATCTTCTGTGTTTGGATTTATTAACAATTGAAAAAAATCGTTTTCCTGCATTTTTCTTTCTTTTTTTTTCGTATTATGTTTCGCAACATTTATGTTTGTTGGGGGAAAATATTTATTCATTTTTATCCGTTTTTTTCATTATTATTCGTTTTCTTTTTTCTTTTGCAAAACAAATATCATGCCAATCTGTTTTAATTTATAAGCATAAGAATTCTCGCGTTTTCATTCAAACCAAACTGCTTTAAGGTAGTAAAAAGGCTAGAACTGAAAGTTTTAATCTAACAAGAGAGGATTCAAAACAGATTTACGTTTGTTGGGGAAGCTTAGTGACAATATTTGTAGGGAAAAAATCGGAGGCGGGCATATGAAAAAATGTGGATTCCGAGAAATGCGGGGTTATTAACTATAAGGTAATTAAAAGGTTGGATTTAAAAATTTTAATTAAACAATATAGGATTCAAAGGAGATTTACGATTTTGGGAAAGTTGGTGACAATATTTGTAGAAAAAAAAACCGGAGGCGGGCATATGAAAATAAAGTAATAAAAAGACTAGATTTGAAAGAATATTTACATTTGTTGGGGAAAGTAAGTGACAATATTTGTTGAAAAAAATTGGAGCCGGGCATATGAAAATATGGATCCCAAGGCCTCACGTGATCTCACTTCTCTCCGCCCGGGATATCTCAATATTCAAGATTGCCCGTGCAACGCCGGGCCATGCAGCTAGTTTTTAAATAAAATTCAATACTCTGCCTTTCACTGATTACGCAAGAGTGCATGGGTAGTTAATTTGTACTTATTTGTCTGGCTTAAAATACTATTAGTTAATTATTCGTTTCCCTTGTCAGCGGATTAATATTGCTCATCGAGGTCCCTTTAACCTTCTCAATTAAATTTAAATCCAGAATTTTTACTAATCCGTCTAAAATATTTTATAAAAAAAATGACGTGAGGCTGTCTTTTCTAACACCCGCTGATGTTAAAGGCGTATGACTACTTTACTCGCGTGACTCTTTTGTTCCTGGGAGCTTCTAGTAAGTTTTTTTTTGTAACTTCTGTTGTTACCCTTTATATCTAAAATAAGACATTAGTTATGTTTTTAACATATGTAGTTACCGAGATATAGAGGATCTGTCATACCAAGTTTTGTGGCGTTTTGGCGTATGAATCAATTTCCTTCCTGAAACTCCAATGGGGAGAACGTAATCCTACCTTAATATATTAAAATATTTATACATTCACTCAAAGGGTGACTTTTAGTTGTAGCAGAGCTTCTCATTTGAGCTGTATTTTACCCCAGTAATGCGTACTCTTCAAAAAAGTTATAAATAAGATTTTGAAATGAATTTTTCATCATTTCTTTTTGTGGTTTTGCATTTAAAATGCTTGAAATGAATGCAGATTTGGTAGCTCCTGATTAGCTGATAAATCTCATTTTATATAAAAGGGAAAAAGTTTGGGAAATTTTGTGCTAAAGCAAGAAGTAAATACTAGTAAATATCTGCTGAATATCTGAATTCTTTTTTGTGGTAAGATGTGTAAACTTGAATTAACTCTGAATTCCACAACCGCGAAAGAACTGGAAATAGTGCGATTATTCCGGATCGACTACTTTTTACCGTCTGACTGCGTGCTATTGTGTTTTATTTCTATTCTATAGTTTATTCATTCGTTCTGTGGTTTTTACTGAAGAATCTGCGATTGCCTACAACCTAGGTGCTGTTCGTTTAAGAAATAAATTCGTGATTTTCTCTTTTTAATCTACCTTCTGTTTGTATCAAGTTTCATACTTTTATAAATAAAAAAAAATTCTAGTGTTCTCAGAACTATATGGTGAATTCTTGATTCCAAGCAAAAGATATGCACATATATTTATAATTTCGATTTTTCAATGGAAATAAATGTCCCGTCATGACTCATTTTAGATCATAAATTTTTCTTTACGAATTGACATGACTGAAACTTTTGGATAGTTGTTCGGTCGCCATTACATAACCAAAAGAAGACATCTTGCTCCCTATTCAAACTTCTGTACTGACCGAAGTTCAAAATCTAATAAAATAGAAGAGTTTAAACAATTCCTACCGGAATACATAATAATTTTGTAAGTGGTATTTCAATTTCCCAATGCAATCCCGTAGAAAATACAAAGCAATCAAAAACTTTGACTCAATTTAAAGACATTCTCAAACTACAAAATTTAATAACAAGAAGAGTCGTGGTGACTTGATAGTAAGATCTCGGCTTCGGTACCGGAGGGTTCTCGGTTCGAAATACGATTCTAATAAAGATCTATTGTGTATGTGAGATATGGACATTAAATCTGATGTCAAGGTGTGGCGTTGAAATTTGGAGTGGGGACCGCCTTCTCCGATGCCGTCTTCTGATAACGGTTCTGAATTTCGAGGTCCATATTAGCCCCGTGTTGCTTCAAAACGGAACGTTTACATAAATAAAGTAAACTTAAAAGTAAGACACATTCGATTTGTAAAGTCTGAACGAATTGTCCTTCAAAGTATTTACAACTTTCATCTTTTGTATATTTTGCCTAAAGAACGCTCGACGAATCGAATGTTTTTTTAAATACCAGATTTTTAACCTCATAAATAGAAATCTGATATAGCAGAGGTTAAAGGGGACAAACATTTCGATTTATTTAAGGAAACAAAAGACCTTTGTTTTTTTAAAAACGTTTTTCGTAATATTTCTGTATCAAATAAATGTATATAGATGTTTATGCAGGAGATTTTGCGTAACATTTTCAGCGTCAAAATTCTACCTAGGGTAAAATTTAAATAGCTTCACTTAAAAATATAAACGACGCATTTTAGGAGCTCTAAATATTTCTTATACAGAAAAAATGAAAATTTATGCAACAGTTTTTAAAAATAGAATCAATTCCATAAGAACTAATTTTTCCACACAATAAATAAATTTCTGTCTTGTTTCATGTCAAGAATTCTAAGTATCTTCTCAGAACAATGCTCAAAGAAGGTTTTTGAAATATCTAGTTTGCTCCAGAAGCCTTGACCGTCAGAGTAGGTGGTCTCTATTTTGCCTCAGTTTTGTTTATGTTTTGAAGTTCACAGCAGCAATTTTAACGGTCGAGAAGATTAATTCTTTCTTTACAAATACAATGAAATACACTAAACTTTTTTCATAACTCCGTGTCTTTTCTAAGAGTTTGCTTAAGTACATGATAACGTTTATTGTGGCTCCTTCCATATTTAGAGCCCATCCTTTCATGCGTCCATTTTAGTTATCACTTCGGCAGTTTATTCGAAGTCATTTGTTTACAAGGAAATCGTTGAATCGTTTCCTTCTTTAGAGAAGAAAGAAAACAAACTTTTCAAAAAAGAAACTGCAATTAATGGTAGAATATATTATGTAGGAAAAATGCCAAGAAAAAAAATGAATAGTTTTATAAGGGTCGTTCAAATGAAACATAGAATGGTGTCTGAAAAATTACATGTAGGGGAAAGTGGGGTAAAACCGGGTAGTTAAGACTCGAAGGCCTGTGGTAGCTAAATTATTCGACATAGAGCTTGTCAAATTTTATTAAAATATTCATTGTTTATCGGAGTACAACATATCTTTCCAGAAAACTCATGGTTTCACTACTTTTTTAAAAATGATATTTTTATGAAAAATGTCAAACCACCCGGTTTTACCCCACTAGTGGGGTTAAACGGTAGACACATGTTAACATTATGGGAAATTAGGAAAACTATATTTGCAGTGGAAAAGTAGCAGACATCTTTATTTTATATGACAATTTAAGAATATTAGTTACAAAATTCGCATGTGAAGCTTGATTATCTTCTTCCTCCGAGCCACTGTAGCTTTCGTGTGACCAGCTAAGACAGTTTCTACATTGAATCCACCATTCTCATTTATTGAAATTGAAAATACATAATTAAAACATAAACAATCAACATCTTATAGGTTTTTATCGTCTTCATCGGAAGAATCATCAATACTGTCTGGCCCTTTTTGCGCCATTTGGCGTACCCGGTTTTACCCTGAGTGCAGGGGTATAGGAAACGAAATAAAACCACGCAACGATTGGACGAAATTCTTATTGTTTGATAGGATATAAATCCTTCGTAAACATATAATAAGCTAGAATTAGTATAGTTTTTATAACTGTAATGAATATTAAACAAGGACAGTTTACAAAAAGAAGAACATTAGAGAATTGGCTTCTACAAACAAACACACCTTCACAAATTCATTGAATTCCACAGCAACAACACGGCCACTATGACCTTTACTTCTTCTTGATTAGTGGAGGGTAATCCAGAATATGCTCGCTAGAAAGAAGAACTAAATAGCGCCAGAATCAAGGTACCCGGTTTTACCACACTACTCGGTTTAACCCTACATTCCCCTACTTTATTAGGATTTGAAAATTATATCATCGAGAAGCATAGAAATGAGGCTTCGAGACAGCGTACAGATAATCGCCTCCATTGTTCAGGCAAATGTTCCAAAGTGGTGCAAATTTTTCGATGCCTTCCGTGAAGAAGGGGGTAGGCTGATGACAGAACGGCTCTTCCGCAGCAGCATGCACGGCTTGATTGCAGGTGATCATTCAGGACCTTCTCTAACCGACCACACACAAGGCAATCGCAAGGCGATAGATCAGGACTGTAAAGCGGGTGATTCAACATTTCTCATCGGAAAGCACTCAGTGTTCTTTGTTGCTGTGGCAGGGAGGCCTTTCGTTATCATGAAACAAAATCACACGTTGTGGCAATTTGCCTGGCCGCTTGCTTTTAATGGCCCTTTGAAAGTTTTGTAAGATGTCGCAATAGCGCTGAGCGTTGAAAGCGAATAGCGCCACTCTGTACTTGCTTGGACGGGACGTAAATATAATTAACTGACTCCATCACATACCTCTGCCGTTAGAAATGGCTGCTGTACGTAGCGAAATTGTCTCTGGAAATTCACAGGTTCTGCGCAGCTTCGTCACATCAGCAGCTCGCCTACGCCATCTCATGGCCACATGACAAATATTCCTGAAATTACAGGCTTTGTCTATGCTTCACATGAACGACCTATCAAGTCAAACATATAAAAGTACAATGCCTTTGGGGTTATACGGTTGGATTTATGCTATTTATTACTTTCTACTTCTCCTCTTCTATCTCTATTATTTCTCCAGTTCTTCTTTCCCTTTTTAAACTAAGTTTATAAAACGAAAGCAGAAGTAGAGAAAAGAAAGTATCTCAAAAATCTGATCTCGAGATTTGGATGAACCTGGACGCGTTATAATTTCATAAGTTGGACAAAACCATTTTTAAACACTTTTATTTAACTTAACTTGTTTCATGTTTGTGAGGATGGAATTTTGTAATCTATTTTTTACTCACTTTCTGATGGGCTAGAAGACTAAAATTTTGTATACTAGTGTATTCTGAATGACAGTATGCTATTTTAATATTTTCGAAACTTAATCATCAGTTAATTAATAATTAAGTTAAATTTCGTTTTCCGTACCAGTGACACCACATGGTAATAAGTTTGAGGAACAATACATCTTAAGATCAAAAGTAGAAAATAATTAAAACAAAAAATTCCGCTGTTTAATACACTATTAAAAGTGTTTTTTTTCAAAAACTATTTTTAATTAAATTTATTGGAATTATGTCTGTAGGTGAATACGATAACTCAAAAACGGAATCAGACAAAGGAAAGAAATTTGTTATGTGGTCTTTACAACAAAATTGTACATCTGTATCAAATTTTAATCAAGTCCGTCCGGTGCATGTGGACACGATTGCTCAAAAACACAACGAGTTGTATGGATGCAATTTGGCTTATTGTTTGATCACCAGAATTGTTGTTCTGTAGTAGATTTCTGTTTCTGTAGACAGTAGTAGATTCTGTTGTAGATTTTGGACCAATTCCGTCAGCAAGTTGGCTGCTTGTCGGTCTGTCGTCTACTCGTTCAAATGTAAACGCGACAACTGAAACACCGCGACAAGCTAGAATAGCTAGATAGACAAATTTTAGTATATTGTTGCAAAAAATCTCCCGGTGTTTGTACGGTGGAAACAGTCCAACAAGCAGGACAACGGTGAATGACACTTTATTCTTGAATATTCCGGAAAACACTATGCGCAGGTAACAGTAAAAACAGCACTTGCACAAATTAGCAGTGCAAACAGACAGCAAATCACCAACAGTAACAGCAATAGCAGGAACAGTAGCGCTCAGCGTCTAACAGCTGACCAACTCGCAAAGCGAACAAGTCTCCAAAGAGATTCTCCGAACTCCGCAGACGTTCAAAGACGATTGTCTCATCTCAGCAACTACCGGGTTTTTATACCTTTCCTGACAGGATGTGACATCAGATAGAATCATCTAGTAAATTCTGTATATCTCCACCCCTAATAGAGGCATCGAGAAAATTCCAGCATTTTTGTGGTCCTTCATTTTGTCACCAAAGTCGCAAGTTTGTTGCCAAGTTGCCAAAATGGTCGCCAAGGTCGCGGGTCGTTGGCTTACATTCTCCGATAGGTAGTAAGAACCTCTGTAAATGTCTCTTTCAAACCATAAGACTAACGTTGTGGGAAAGCGACATTACATGTTCGTAACAATATCGGCTCTTAACAAGCAACATCACCTATTTGAATTTTTTAAAATTTCGGAGAGGAAGAAATTTTCTCAACGCTGTTGGTTGCGAAAAATTGAGTTTTTTTGAGATAGGTGGTGTTGCTTGTTAAGAGACGATATGATCTTTACACTAAAATTTATATATGGATCAAATTTTTAGTCCAGTAGATTATAGCGAAGAGACCCAAAATGCATACTTAATTCACAATTACGACGAAGCTAAGCACAAAACGCGCCATATTGTGAAGTGAATTATTAGTTGTTGTCCCGCTGGTTTATTTATTTATGCAGATACTGAAGTTATTTTTAACATCTTACTGAATTAACCTTGAAGCAGTTATTGTAACTGATGTAATGATAGGAAAATTTACATTTACAGAGAACATGTAAATTTAAATATAAATTAATGTAAATCTTCTTTATTACGAATAACTTAGGGTGAGTAAAGAACAATATAATCACCATAACGTATGAATCTTTAATGAAGTTTGTTTAAATCAACGATTCTTTTCTTTTGTTACTGAGCGGGTCAAAACCGACGTCAAATATTTATCAGGATTTTATTCTTCATTGCCTCAGTAAGCTAAATCAAACAAGAGGAAAAAAAGTCAAGTGGTGTAAAAAAAAATCCCTTTTCGGCAAGCTTGAAGGCAAAGGTAGATTCCTTTACGTTAATGTTACAAAAGTCATGAAATATTACATATTGATCAATACAGACATAGCCTATGACTTTATTGTTTCTACGCATTGCAATATTTACGCTGTGATTCTGTTTTCATGTCATTTAATTTTTTGCTATATCAAGGTTTTATCATTCCATTTTTCATTCCAAAAAGTTATGATAGATTTATCGGTCAGTACATTGGTCAATTTTTTTATATCTCAACACATAATCATTCAACAGGTAGGAGTCATAAAGAAATAAACATCTCAGCAGTGCAAATATCTCCTAGATAACATTAAGCCAGCCTATCTGAAACAGTAATAAGAAATTGACTCTTGGCACGAATGAAGAAAGACTCTAGATTTAAAAATTAATTTATTTAATCTAGGTTACAATATAATTGTGCGAACATTACTTTGTCATATGGTAAAATCACATGACATGGAAACACTTAAATACTACTAAAATGGGCTCATTTATAGAACTCCCTGTTTACAGAGATAATAGTCACTAAATTCTTAACATATAAGAGAATAAAATTATTAAACATTGTGTGTGGCAAATTTAATACGTGTTTTTAAAGCATAGGATATGAATGCAGCCAATTTGAACAGTAAATTTAAATCTCCATTGACGGTTAAAACCAAATACTCAGACAGAAAATCCCAAACAATTTTAAAGTTAAGAAGATATTTTTCAATAGTAAAAAGGATAAAGGAAACTCTTATTTAAATATCTATCGTTTTTTGCTACTTTATATTGATTTTATTAAACAAATCATGATCCCGTCATGTTTAGTTAAATATCAAATTAAAGTATTCTGTCAAAAAAACTATTATCAAATTAACTATTAAAATTATTTGATTAATTAAAATTAACTATTTACTTAATTAAAGTTAAAAATTAATTGTTACAAAACTTCACTAAAACCTTTTTCATGGCTCATACTATATGCCAGTAATCTTTATCTTATAATTATATAATAATTATATTAATTTAAATAAAAGTCACTGTGGATATGTATGTATGTTCCACATCTCCTCCTAAACCACTGGACTGATTTCAATCAAACTTTTATTTAAGAAAAGAGAAAGGTCATCTTCACCTTTTGAAAGCCTAAAAGATGCTTAAAATTTCACTTAATTAAAAAATAAGCAAAGCATTTTTCCGCGATGTCTTTTATTTCCATAAATTTGTTTCTCTCATTTTAATATTTTTTTCAAAATTAATTTTAAACTGATTTCGTAACAATATTCTTGTTGATCAAAAATAATACGAAGAACTGTTTCCAGAAGGAAGAATGCTAAAAGAAAATTTTAAAAGTAGACGATTTTAACAATTTATATCGGGACCTGCTATTGATTTATTTTCACGCTTTAAATTAATTAATAATTAAATAGTTAATTTAATTGTCTCAAAATATTCATTAAAGCCTTTCATTGACTTTAGTAATTGTTAACAAAATTTGAAGTACCTATATAACAAATAATAACGTATAAAGAAAACGGATGTTTTTAAAAATCGTCTGGTTCAATTGATATTCTCATTTTAATTGAAAGCGTTTTAGATCAGAAAAGAGAGAGAGAGAGAGGAATTTGTGTATAATAATGTTTATACAATAGTAATTTTTACATTGAAAATATTAAACATGGAAACATTTTAATCCGGAGCAAAGCCAGGTATATCAATTAACAGTTATAATTAACAAAATTTAACAAAGATATTAACTATAAATTAATTTAGTCATAAATTAATTATATATTATACCGTATAAAAAGTGAAAGTGAATGCGGTTGATGGGAACTCATAACTTCTAAGTAAATCTTGCTATCAAAAAACTTTCAATATAAAAGTAGTTTGTTATGATAAGGGTGATAATTCCCCTAATTGAAATTTTCTTTTTATCTTCAATCTTAACGAAGCTATGGGGAAATGATAAATTGGGGGGGTATTGAATATAGCTTTTCAGCTCATAACTTATAAGCAATTCTAGCAGACAGAAAACTTTTAGTATAAAAGTTGTTCGTTATCATAAGGTGATAATTCGCCTAATTGAAAATTTTTTTCTATCTTTAGTCATAACAGAGCAATGGGGAAATGATAAGTTGGGGAGGGGATTGAAAATGGCTTTTTAGCTCATAACTTCTAAGAAATTGTGGCTATCAAAAAAGTTTCAGTACAAAAGTTGTTTGTTGTGATAAGGCAATAATTCGCCTAATTTGAATTTTCTTTCTATCTTGAATCGTAAGGGAATTATGGGAATATGAAATTTTCAGTCCCCCACCATTTCCACCCCCTTTGAGCTGGTTAGCCCATCTGCGAACTCGGTCGAGATTTTCACTATCCTTACAACATATCCGCCGCCAGTTAAAGTCTAAACAAAATTACTCTAGTTATCGTGTTTACAAAATAACACGGGCCAAAGCGTTATGCATATACTTCTCTGCTAATAATAATAAGGAAAAGAACATTTTGCCCTCTATTCTCATGAGTATTGGAGCTACAAGAATGAAAGAGGGTGGAAGAAACTGCAAATGACGAGAGCTTTCCAACAAGGGGTAACATGCTTAGGTCAAAACGTACTTTAAGTTAGGGGGAGAGGAGGGGAAGGGTGGGAAAATCACTTTTCAGCTCATAACTTCTAAGCAATTGTAGCTATCGAAAAAGTTTAAATTCAAAAATTGTTCGTTATGATAAGGTAATAATTCGCCTAATTTGAATTTTCTTTCTATTTTCATTTGTAAAGGAATTATGGGAAAATGAAAATTTCCACCCCCCACCATTTCCACCCCCTTTGAGCTGGATAGCCCATCTACGAACTCGACCGAGATTTTCACTATCCTTACAACATATCCCAAGCTGGTTAAATTTACATCAAAATTACTCCAGTTATCGTGTTCACAAGATAACATGGGAAAAAGCGTTATACATATATATATATATAAACTTTTTAATGAAGGGTGGTTTTGGGTTCTAGGGGTCATGATCGGTGAAGATCTGCAGAAATTTTCCGAAAGTCGTGTCATGAGAACCATTGCAATAGGTAGAGTTCCTATAAGGAATCTACCTAAAATTGTGTTTGCTATATGTTTTTCTCAGGGCAACACAATATCTAAATGAATAGTGACTTGAGCAGTTTTATAGATGTCGGAAATGCTTTGAAGAGATTAAATAAAAGCTTTAGTATCACTCATATGACTCCACTAAAAGGCACAGCGTCTTCTACTTACTGAAATGCAGAGCTTTAATAATATCTCTGGTTGTTAATAAATTGCGGCATGTTATTTTTATACAGCGAAACCTCTCTATAGCGGCCATCCTTCGTTCCCAGGGAAATTGGCCGCTCTAAAGCTGTTCCATGTTTGTAGAGTACAAAACACGCACTTACACAAGGTCTAATTCTTCATTTCTGATAAAGCGAATTTTAAGAGCCATCTAAAGTAAAAAGTACTTCGAAAATTTCTATTTTTTTTAAAGATGCAGTTTGCATTTACTTGGATCTTTCAGCTTTTTCGGAGGTAGCTTTTTTCAGTTTTGTTTTTTTGATTGGAAAAATAAGTACCTAATCGTTTCGTTGGGAGTTGTTGAGGAATGGACAATAATACCATCTATTTTTCATAAAGTCTGTTGAGCTGAAAATTTCGTTAGTTGATGGTCGCAACCCGTATCAGCAGCTTCTTTATCAGAATTTGTATCAGTGCCCGAAAGGTGCAAATGATCTATCTCTTGAATGCCCAACCTCGGTAGAGGCCCAAGTTCACTTTTCTTTTTGTATAGAGAAAGGAATGATTAATTTTGATTTGACTGGTCCAATTTGTTTTTGGGTGTATGATTTTTTTTTGTTCTTTCTTTCCTATCTTTACTATTTATAAAAAGTCTAAGATACAGAGAAACGAATGCAACGTAGGGGAAAGTCGGGTAAGATGGCCACCTTAAGGTTTGAGGATTTTTCCTTACCTCACTATTCGTTGCAAGAGAATTATTGTTTTGGGCAAAATCTTCTTGCAACTCTTTACTTTAAAGTGATATTTTTTTAAATTTTTATTTTCAAATTTGAGTCCCCAAAACATTATTTTTAAAAAAAGTCATTTTCGTCATCTTATCCGCACATTCGGGTAAGATGACGAACTGAGATAAAAATTTAATGCAACATCATATGCTATCAAAAAACTAATTAAAACTGATGAGATCCCATCTTGATCATAACAAATTGTACATAACAGAAAACAAACACAATCGGACCAAAGTAACAGCATGAAAAAAATGAAATATTATCAATCGAAATTTTAGATTCAAACTTTAAGAAATGAAGTCTATTACAAAAATCGCATCTCCATGGGCTTGGATTTTGTCCCATCCAGTACAGGTGGAATGGGGCCAGAGCTTGCATAAACAACAAAACATAAAACATTGGAATCTCAATTCGGTTTTCCTTGCTCACTGCAAATGATGCATTTTTCATTATCGAGGTCCTCTGGGTCCAGATTGTCATCAGCGTCAACGTAAAGAAATCTAAATGAATAAGCTGAATCTTCAAATTCAGAACATTGGAAATCGAGGTGTCGCTTAGCTACTTTCTTCTTTTTGTAGAATTTTTAGCAGGTTCGTTGCGTTTAGTCTTATTAACTTCAGCCTTCTTCAACTGTCACAGTTTCCGTTTATCTTCTTTTCCCTCTTTCTCCTTTTTTTTAATGAGATGCTCATTTTCCCCTGGAGTGCCAGTGCGTTAAAGGAAGGGCAAGTGGCAGCCAGGTAGTACGACAAGCTCCTGAATTAGAGTGGAAGAGTTAGTCATCTTACCCTCCACCCAATTCGTCATCTTACCCGATTTCCTCTCTTTATTTAAAAAAAACATTGGAGGATATCAGCTCATCAGAAAAATTAAAATAATACATCATTAAACAAGTTTTGATTAGCTCTTTACGAATACACATATACAAATAAAAAAAATATTTACTCTATGAAAACGCTATCCCTTATCAAGTAACAATGAAAAGTTGCGTTGGAACAACTCAAAAATACATTACCGAGTACTGTGATTCACACTAATAATAGGGTGGAATCTTTTGCTGTGACACGAGTAGCTGGTCGCTATAGGTCTCTAATGATGCAGAATCGGGGAATTCATACATGGTAATTTTCGAGAAAAATCTAATTCGTCATTTTACCCTCTTCGTTGTCTTACCCGACTTTCCCCAACTTCATTGAAGTTGAACAGATGACAATCCCGGCCGCTCAGAGGGGTTTCAGTGGCCGTTAATAGAGGTTATTGTAATTATGTCTTTGGGCCAAAAATTCTGTGCCAAACAAATGTGGCCGTTAAGATGGGTGGCCGCAAAGTAAGGGTGGCCCCTTATAGAACTTTTACTGTATCGTATTTTTACTAGTACACGCAACCGCTTTATATTTTTCGATATTTTTTTCAGAATTATGGAGTCTGGTTAACAACGCTGGCGTAGCCATCTTCTCCGAGCTGGAATGGTGCAGCATGTCCATAATCGAGCACATGTTCAATGTCAATGTCCTGGGAGCTGTTAGAGTGACCAAAGCCTTCCTGCCGCTTCTTCGAGGATCTAAAGGCAGAGTAGTGGTTGTCGCAAGCGTTGCCGGTAAGCTTTTATAATTTTGTCTAAAATTTCGGTTAATAGCTCATTGAATATATTTCTTTTCAAAAACGTTTCTTTGTTTGTAGAGTGGCAGCATATCTATTGAAGCTGCAATTCCTTCTGTCGTTTCAAAAACTCAGTCGTTCTTTCTTTTTTCGTAATTTTACCGACTTCCCCATGCTAAGAGTAAGATGATCGGAAGCCAATGTAGATAAAATAATTCGTTAATCACATCTTGTAACTCTAATTTAAGTGTGGAAATGAATATTTATTTCACGAAACCATATCGCAGTTCGACTGTAAAAATCAGAAACGCTCCTGATTCTCAGTTTATAGATCCGGACGGTTGCAAAATGTGCTAAAAGTCACTTGCCGTGCATAGTAAAATGCGTGTAAATGGAAAAATGATGTTTCCGTCCTCCAAACGCTCTAATGTAATTTTTGAAACTAATAGATACAAAAATGTACATCAGATATTAAGAAATTCTATAAAAGAGTACTTTTTTATGTTCGCTATGTTTGTATGATATGCCTTTACTTTAAAAAACCAGTGACATGTACAGATTCCTTGTTAAAGAAATACAAAAAGACATAGGTTGCGGATGCCAGTTTTTCAAAATACAAATTTGTCTTTTGATCATTTTCTTAAAAATATCCATTGTCTTTTATCTGGGGAGAATTTAAGTGGAAAACATACAGCTTTTTTCAGCTTTCATTTTAATCATTTGTTTAATTGTGTTAATAGTTTTCAGTACAATTACTATTCTGACCATTCATGGAAGAATTTTTAAAAGAAAAAAAAATTCTAAAAGAAAAATTTTGTATTGGAAAATTTTGGAACACCTTTGGATTGGCAAATTTTTTCGAGGCTGAAAGAAATTACCTTGAATTGTGTGTAATTCGACCATGTAAAGAAAAGGCTTAAATTTACAATTTAAAGGGGATTTTGGCTCAGTAATATTGAATTTTGGGAAAGTTGAATATCTTGAATACCCATGTAATTTAGAAATTGAATACATTATTTAAGTTGTATTTCGACGATACCAATTACTCGAAGATTCAAATTTAAAAAATACCAGTTTGTGCAAGAACCCTCATCATTTAGCTTCTCTTAAAGTGCAACCAAAATTCACCTCTTTGCAATACCGACATCTTTCTGAATCTTAACGATATTTAACTGGAATTTTTACATAAGTTTCCCTATGTATCTGGCTTTAAAGTTATGAAAGAAAAATTACGCTACGTCTCGCACATGCGCAGTAAAAAATTATTTACAATAAATACTCATATTTCCTCTGATGTTCTAAGTATTTACTTCAAATATTAATACAATGCTTCTCTAACATAATGTAGATTATTCCGTAGGTTTCGTATAATTTTGTTGAAAAGATTGCATGTTATAAGCAAAAAACATCCGGGAAAATTTTGGATTTTTTAAAAGAAAACCTTTATATCTTCCAAAATATAGTGCTACTTTTACAAAAATGTATGTAAGCGATGTCCATAACAGACAAAACCATTGATGATTGTTAAAAATCTTTATCAGGTTTTTGTGAAGCGGGGTGTGCCAAAATCCCTTTTCGTCCTCATCAATTTCTGGTAGGTCCTCTAAATGCCCTCGTGACCAAATCTTCAATGTAAGTTATGAGTTTAAGCCTCTTCTTTACATGATCGAAATTGAAGGAAAATCCATTCAGCCTTCCGGGATATCTTCGAAAAATGTGAAAATCCAAAGGCGTTCACAATTTGCTGTCAACCCCTGTATTTCCTACAGCTTTCATATAAGTTGTTTCTTTAATATGTAGTTTCATTTCTGTGTTTTTAATTCGGCGGTGAAGCTTACCCAAATCTCTATGCCTATTATCACCCTCCTCCTTTTTTCTTCAAATCGACTCTTTCGCTTCTTTCAAATTTTTTTTGCGTTAGTTCTTATTCAGCAACAGTATCTTGTATAGATTGCCCGAATGAATAGGGAGGCATTTCATTTCAAGTCATTATTTAAATGAATACAGTATACCTTAACAGGAATCAAACGCTGTGTTACCGTCAATTTCCCTCCGTTAATATACAGAGGGAAATTGACGGTAATTCGTCCATAGGCGCGGTGTAAGTTCTCTTAGCAGCATTTGTTCGAAACATAAAGCCAGCAATTCATCTGTATTTCATTTCTTCCATTTGGCCCAAGACTGGGTTTTTTTCCCACCCTAGTCGAAAAATCAGGCACGTCCATTCATCTGAAGTTCCAAAGTACGCCGGCAGAAGGGGAGAGCGATCTTCTTTCCCCCTCTACAGCTGATCTTCTATCCCTCCTATTCCTTCCCCTACTCCGCGGATTTCATATTTGCTACCCTCGTAGCAGAGTGTCGATCTAGTCAATCGTTTGATGTGCCGACTAGCCTCGCAAAGGGTCTCGTCAAAAAATCGGCGCACGAACTTCCGGATTTTGGTTTGGTTGGAAATCCGACTTTTCAAAGCCGCTATTCTATTTTCCATAGGTTTTCGACCTTGACGACTGTTTTTCTTACTCGCGTTCCAAAATTTCCATTTTGGAAGAGATATGAATGGTCCGCTTAAGACTATGTGGATTAGAAATCGGTATTTGAATTCGAATATTTGCTTTAGAATGTAAAATAGGCAAAAATGGAAACTTGATGATGTATTATCACACACTTTACCCCATTACTATCGTTATCTCTGTTGCACCCTTGCTGCTGATGCATCTATGGAAAGTGAATAAATGTTCTCCTATGCGGTTACAATCTACTAACGGTGTAGACAGGCGGGCATTTTGGGAATCTATAATCTAATAACACATATGCGTTGAATAGTAATGGCGTGATAAGGTTTACGGAATAAATAACCATAGTCACTAGAAGAACTCGCCCCGTTTCGTGGACATCTGAAAAGAAACTAAAACTGACTAACCGGACCGCCGCAGATAATTACGTGGACCATGCAAAATCGACCACATAAGCATGTTACCCTTGGATCCCTCACAGGGAGGTACTTTCCGTAATTGCCGAGGAGGCCGTTCGCCAGTCACGACACCGTTGTTGGACAGGAGAATTACAGACACCTCCCCCGACGCCGTTAACTAAGCACACTGTCATTTGGGGTGGGAGGGTCCGCGAATGTGTAATCTACGTGACTCCAGCAAGGCCCGGGCTCGTCTACCGAACTAGCCAGCAGAGGATTACATAATCATTAGGGACAGAAGGCCTCCATGAGCTCTTAAGACTCTATAACCAATTAAGGCCGTAGTCATCATCCTCTGCTTTTGAGATTTCACATCAGTTGAAAGCTGTGGCCACAGAAAGTCCGAGGACCCTCTCAAATACAAGGACTTCCACCACGAGACTCCTTCTACCCTATGCGATCTGCAAAGGGGAGCAGTCCACTTCGTAACATCCACGCCCCGGGAAGGCCGGAAATCTTGTGGACTGGAGAGTGGCTAATCTCAGATGTTGCAAGCCGCACCAGAGCTTCGTCCCAAAACTCTGGCCGCACCCCTGGAAGAAGTCCCGAAGGTCCTGTCTTCCTTTCCCTGAGTATATTTCGCATCAACCGGCCCGCGACAGCAACCAAGGGTCACCATTCTTTGCCGTGTTGTGTGGATACCATTGTTGGACAGCCAGGGTAATTAAGAAATTCTTGCTTATGCGGAGACTTCCCATCCTCGTGCTTGAGGTGCCCCTTCCCCGACTCATACTAAGTAACCGTAAATAAAAATACCACCTTTGATCATTTTCCATTTTTCCGGCAATATGCAAACAGAAAATGTATTATTTTATTTTGATTTGCGCAACTCATGGGCAGTCATCTATGGTCAACACAAGTATAATGTTTTCAAGTTCTGTTGCAAAAATAGAAAACTGATGGCTGCCATCACGAAGTCGGCGCGTATTGTTGCACTTCAAGCTGTTCACAGATAGTAAAAGCGAAATACTTACTTTTTTCAGTTAATATTTTTTTTAGCTGGTTGCAGAAATACCGGAAACAGACAAAAATATTAGTAGTACTTTTACTTTCCGCATAGAAATGTGTTCCAGTTCAGTGTCTTTGAAAAGAAAGTAATACAAAAAGTCGACTCTTATTATATTATGAATTTTTATCCATCACAGGATGTAGATATATTTTGTTTCTACCCTTTTCAGTTGTATTTGTATATTATCCATTTACGAATTCCTCGTTGTCTCTTTCTCAACAGACCTCGTTATTTAAGAAGCCGATGATATTCACTTTTTTGTTTCACATTGTTGACCTGTGTTTTAATTCACTTCTGCCCTTACTAGACGCTGCACATTAAATAAACTCTAATTTACCTTAATTTTCAAATTAAGATAAACTTCTTATTATGTAGCAAGGTGTTTCGTTTTTTCCAATATAAGCAAACACCTTATATTTTTACGAATTTTCTTTTTTCTCTATTGTTATTTACATACGCGCGAGATGAAAAGTTATGCTTCCGGCGTTTTAATTTATTAGTTCTTGCGTTTTCTCTCTTTTTTAAGTCTTTTAATGTTTACTTTGCAATGCACATTTTTCGCAACATTTTGAAAGTTCTATTAGTTTATATATATATAAACACACACACATCGACATATTGTTTAAAAGAAATGTTCTTTTTACAAACTTCTCGCCTTTCCATTCAGACCATAGTGTTATAAGGAAATGAAAAGTTTAGATTTGAAAGTTTTAATTCAACAAGAAAGGATTCAAAGGAGATTTATGCTTGTTGGGGAAAGTTAGTGACAATATTTGTCGAAAAAGAAAAGATGAGGGGTATATGAAAAATTTGGACCCCGAGCAACCAGTGGTGGCTCATCCATTAGGGTTGGAGAGCTGCATCACTCCCTGAAATTTTTTAAAACTTGTATTTTTGTTTTTAATATTATTCGGTTACTTTTTCCCTTTTAGAGTTCCATGACTTACGAAAATGGAAAAAAGTAATAAAAATTTGAAAAAATGACAGAAAATGATTGAATAAGTAAGAGAGAAACAGGTCTGAGCTACAAAGTACTTTGC
>BGPR01000084.1:1342121-1429386 GCA_013235015.1 Araneus ventricosus | reverse complement strand
AAGAATTTAAGTATCTTGAATTCATTTTAATTTCATATTTTTAAAAATATACTTTAGAAAATTTCTTGCATATTCTAAATAAAAAGATGTTTTGATGACGATATTCTTTTTCAATAAACAAAAAAGGCAATGATAAAATTATAATTAGTAAAGAAGACATTTTACAATAAAACTTTTAGACTGAAATTTTCCACTAGGTCAGAGGTTCCCACTATGGAATGCTTGAAGGACTAGCTGGGGTACGCGAAGAACTAGTTAGGGTAGCAGAAGGACTAGTTGGGTACGCGAAGGACTAGTTGGGGATACGCGAAGGACTAGTTGGGGGGTACGCGAAGGACTAGTTGAGGGTGCGCGAAATCAAGTTGGTAATGGCGGAAAAAGGAAAACATAAGGAATTAAGTGTTACAGAATTTTTTTGCTGAATACTTACTATTTAATAACTGTACCATTGAAAGGTGTTATTCGGAGTAATTTTTAGTCCCTTATAAGTTAATGCGAAATTAAATATATATTCTGATTTCTTTGCTTTGGCGTTTAACTAATACTATTGCAAAAATGCAAAACCTGAATAAGTCCAGCAAATGTTAAATACGTAACTGGAACGAAGCAATGAATCAGATGATAAATCTAATCACGAAAACAAAATTACCTTATGCTTGAAATCAAACAAAGAGAAAGAGACTTACGGCTTTTAAAGTAAAATTTTTATTAAAAAGTTAACTGAGGTATAATGATATTTTTCAACAAAGAAAAACAAATAATTTAAAGATTTTATGAAACAATGAAATAGATTTGTGTTAAACTTCAGCAGTAAAAACTGGTGTTCAAATTGTATTTAAAAATATTTTTAAAAATTTGTTAAAATTTCGGAAAAAAAATTTAGAACAACTAAATTTAGATAATTGCTGGGATTCTAAGATGATATAAAATTAATTTTTTTGTGCGATAATATTTTCAGAAGTTATACCAAAAAAAAGAAGGAAAAAAACACTTCCGAATTTAGCTAATTTTTGAATTAATTAAAAATGTAATTAAAGTTTTGAAAAAAATTCTCTTCGAAGTACTTATTTTCACCCTCTAAAATGTATTCGGCCAAATTTGATAACTTGAAGTCAAACGGCCTGCTCTGTAATACGTTCACGGACATACAAATCACAGAAACGCAAATCATTATCGTATTAGTGTAGATAACTGCATAATGAGACCGCTCTTTAATCTAAATCTAATTCTCACTTTAATTTTTAAGAATCTGGGGAATGAGAGTTTTAAAAACTGGACTTTTCTGTTTTATGCAACTAATTGATTCCTCAATTTTGCGCCCCCTGGTAATGGCGCCCAAGTCACTTGCTATACCTGTCCCACCCTAGTTACGCCACTGCCGTTGCGTGCTGGGTGTATGGTTGTTAGTGAAATTCTCAGAGGATATAAAATCAAATATAAATTCTCCTCTACATTTATCTTTCTACTTATTAATCCTCAAATTAAAGAATTGGTTGGTCACAAAATATATCTCGCTCACCCTGCTTTCACCTGTCAGGTAACCTTAAAAATTCATGTTTAAATCATCTTTTAGTCAGAGCTAAAGTCAATCATCAGGTAACGGATATCGATGACCGACGAGTCCGTACGCTTCGATAAATCACCCATCACTGGCGTTATATCTCTACTAATAAAAAAGGAGAATGTGCATGCGTCTGTATACGTAGGTTAGCGCTCAGCCGGGCCTAGAGCTACGAAATTTTGTATAAACATACTCTGGAGGGGGGATATGTACTTCGTGGCTTCGTTTTAATTATAATTTAATTATAATTTTAATTAATTAAAAATTAAGCGAATGTGGCGTTTTCTTTGATAACTTCGGAAAATATACCACAAAAATTATTTTTACACCATCAAAAAAATTTAAGAAACTATCATATCTATGATAAGAATTTAGCTGCCGTACAATTTTTTCTCCAATTTCAACATCGTTTCCCCAGTTGTTAAATATTTGAATGCATAATTCTGATGGAATTTTATGGTCCTACCCTTTTTCAAATTGATGTCATAACACTACATCTATTGAGCTAACATGTGACGAGGGAACCTCGAATTCAGAAAAAAATGAAATCTCATCGTTTTTCCCCTAGACCTTTCGTTTGTTAATTTTTTAGTAAATTCCGCTGGTTTTTAATTCAATCTCATTCTTTAAAGATGTGTCTTAGTTATTCTTGTTAAGCATCTGTTCTATTATCGAAATTCGTTACAATAAGATACATTAATAGTTAGAAAGAAACTCTTTCCATATTTTGTTTTTATAATATGCGTAATTTGTAGCAAATAAAAAAGTACTGGAATTACTTAAAACTTCAGTCTTGTCTATTTTAAACACAAGCGTATTAAATTATTATAAAAATGCGAGAAATAATATAGGTAGAAAAATACTTCATTGGTCCATTTAAAGAAATGTGGCCTTCACTTTTTTTTCTCTCTTTTTACTTATGATGAATGAGAATTTGTTCAATAGAACAGTTGCGTGATTCTTATGTCATTTGGTGAAGGGCTCCGGATGCTAGTAATTGCTGCTTTCTTTTCTTTTGTCAATACCTTTCTTTACTTTTAATTTATTCATCGGTTTGAATGCGTAAATTTCAGCAGCGTGTCAGAATTTGCCGAGTTAATCACGGAATATTTGAATCACTTTGCCGGAAGAACGAAGTCTTTGAATTTGACTTTCACATATGTTTTTCTTTTGTAAACAATTGTCCTACTGTCTGCCGAAAAAGTATGTGAAAACCATTCGCAGCTTGCGGTCTTACAGTTGAATTAGGAGACAAAAAGTATCTACCAACTCGTAATTACAATCTCTATATACATTTGTCATTTTCATTTGTGTAAGGGACCAGATCTAATCTTCAAGTTTTCATTACTGCTCACTTTTAAGTATCAATAGCACTTTTGTGTACTAATTTGAATACTTCAGACAAAATTAACGGAAAGTATAAAATGTTAACATGTTCGCTGCATTAGCAAAAAGAAAATGAAAAGGACTGAATGAACCAGTTAACCGTTACTTTAAAGTTCATAATAATTTTTTTAAAAAATGACGAGAGGCTGTTTTTTCAAACAGCCGCGATGTTAAAGGCGTTGGACTACTTTACTTGCGTGAATCTTTTGTTTCTCGAAGTTTCTCGCAATTTTTTTTTTAACTTCTGTTGTTACCATTTATCTCTAAAATAAGACATTAATGTTTTTAATAACATATGTAGTTACCGAGATATAGAGGATCGCGTCACCAATTCATGGTATTTTTGCCCAACTTTGCGGCTCAGGAGTCGCTCAACTACAATTCCGATTTTCAAATTTTTTGTTTGTAACTTCTGTTGTTACCCTTTATCTCTAAAATAAGGCATTAGTTATATTTTTAACACATGTCTAGGCAGGACAAGGATAAATTGTAGATACGTATCGAATTTTGATCTAAATTTGTCTATGCGAGTAGATACGTTTTGAACACATACTCGATTTTTTTCGCTATATTATGGAGCCAAACAAAATGATACATATTTACAAATATTTTTTAACATGCGCCTTGCCATTTAAATTAAATAAAAAAGATTGTATTATTTTTAAATTGTTGCATTAATTTAATTTACTAACGCATTGCCTTTATGCCCAACGAAAATCTTATTTCTACATTTTTCGTCTGTTATTGCGTTTATTTACATGCACGTTTCATCAGTGAAAGTATTGCATTCAGTTGCGTGCATGTTATCGTGTATGTGCACCTGAAAGAGTTTCAAACCTTATAATTTCAGTAAAAAATTAAATAGAAATATATATATAACACCACTTCATGTCCCCGTATCTAGAATCATTATGATTCTTTGCAATAGGCTTAGATGGATATGAAGTGGAAGCATACAAGGAAAAAATTAAAAAAGCAATTTAGCAACCTAAAGAAAAGAAAAATTTTGAAATAAATTAAATAACTAAAACAAGGAAACTTAAATAATAGCAGAAGTATACATTGTATCGCTAGAAGAGTCTCTATCAGTAGAAGAGTCAATGGTATCACTAGAAAGATTTTCTTGATGTTTTTTTTATTACTGAACTTCGTACTCAATGATAGAATGAAGCAGCAGTTGACAAATCTGATTTTTAAGGATCTGGACTGAAGAGCTCCTTAAAAATCAGAATATATTTTTATATATCAGAATATATATTCCGTTTTTCTGATATTTAATAGATCTATACTTATAAAAGGCAATGTTTGTGTGCGTGCGTACGATGTCCAGACGAATCTATCACACTTAAAGCCTTGAAATTTGGCACACAGGTAGTCTTAATGGTGACTCAATGCACCTCGAAGCCGGAATTTAAAAATTTTATCTAGAAAATTTTTTATTTAATATTTTGTGTTGTTTTGGGTGATTTTTCGCACTAATTTCTCAATAGCATAGCTTCAGATAATTGTACGAAAAAAATAGAAACACCATCGGAAAGAGCAAACGATTTCCGTTCTAATAAAGTTAGTTTTGAATTTCTAACGTAATTTACTGAATTTTGAGAAATTTTTAAATAATAGCCAGTTTTGCCATCGAAATTGTTTTTAAATTTGCTGCACCGATGTTCTAATAACACTATTATTTTCAATTTTTTTCAGCTTATAACTAGAACGGTTCTGTCGGATTTAAAACAATAACGGTTAAAATATCTTTCCCTTTTTTTTAATTATTTTTTTCCTGGTCAGTTGAAAGTTATTTTTCTCTAGCGACCTTCCTCCTGCGACACTTTTCCGGAACGTTGGTGGCAATTTCATTGGCTGACGGTGCAGAGCGCAAGTGCCGTCATCGCCTTCTATTGAATGACTTTGATTATTTTTTTCGGCAGTATCTTAATGTATTTATTCGTCTCGCCGTGCGTTTGGCAGTGTCTTAACGTGTTTAAGTCTAGCATATTTTACTTGCAGTATAATAATGATTTTCATGTTGCAATTTTTTAAATTTTGTTTTGGATTAACGTATTCTGTACTGTTTTTCTACAGATAAAATGTCATTATCGCGAAAAAAATAAGCGGGAAAATGAATAATGTGTATCTTTTGTTTCGATTTGTTTTCAAAACTTTTTCATGTCAGTGTGGGCGGTTTTTACCCCTTTGTTGAAGTCCTGATTCCACAATCCGTGTGCGTACGGCTAGTATATTAAATATCAGAAAAATAGAAATGTGTGCTCCCGCTTGTTTGGGCGGGAAATTAGCGTTGGCTTGTGAAGTCGTGGAGACATTTTTTCTCTCTTCTAAGCATAGGATAAGTTAGGTTTTATGAAGACTTTCATTCAGCCGGAAGGCTAAAGATATTTTTAAATCAATCTTATTAGAGTTTTCATGTTTATGTTTGTGTTTGGTTTACATTTTTCTTTTAAAATAATGCTTTTCAAATAGTACTGATCTCCTTTTTCTTTTGTTGGGAAATTTCGGGCTAAGAGAAGCTATATTTGGCGTAATGCAAGCTTCTTACAGAAAAATTTCCCAAATATTTTGAATCCATATCGAATATAGTCCTTAGCTCTTGATAAAATGGACTAGAATGGATTCCTTGTTTGTTTAATTCGATTATCTCAGGGTATTTCTTAGTTTTTTGCTTTCTTTGAATGATTTTGAAACACTGTTTTTTTGTATGCAGCTGCAATTGCGCGCTACTTAAGCATTGTATAATTTTTATTGTCTGGTTTAAATTTTGTTGTTTCTGTTTAAAGTCTATGTTAAATTTATTTTAAATTTTTTCTACTTTTTCTAGTTAATTGTTTTTAAGCTCGCTTATTATAGTTGCTTTCCAAACGTATTTAGTAACATTTAAACAAATAACGTTATGCAACGTAAATTAACCTCATTAAGTTTGTTCTTTTTAAATTTAATTTGTGAAGAAGTTTTATAAAACTAGATATATTTGGTTGCTTCTTTTTGTTTTTTCTTGGAGCAGATATTTTATTAAACTTCTGATTTTGTGCGAACTATTAAATATTTGATTTCTAATTATGTATCCGATTCAAATTTGATCACTTTAATCAATACTAATCAACTAATCAGTTACATCTAAGTGCGTTCGGATACTTTTTTTAAATCAATTGTACGAAGAAAATAGTTCAATAAGCATGCAGCATGTCAGAATAAACTACTGACGTTAGGTTGAAATATGTTCGTTACATCCTTTTACAAATTAGCATAAGTTTAAATTTAAGCCAAAATATATCCTCTTACTTTCTATTTCTAAATGAGTAATTGAGTAAGTCGTCGCTTAACAAGCACCTATCTCAATTTTTTGAAATTTCAAAGAGGAAGAAAATACTCAGTTTTTCGCAATAAATAACAAATATATCTGAATTTTTTTTTACATCTATTAGGAACATGCTGTCTCTAGTTCATAACAGATGAAAAGATGTTCAGAATTTTTCGTTATTAATTGCGAAAAATTGAGTATTTGCTTCCTCTTTGAAATTTCAAAAATTGAGATAGGTGGTGTTGCTTGTTAAGCGACGAAGTTCTACATTTTTCAAGTTCATTATTTGTTCACCACGGTAATCTGGAAGAATATTGTATTACATATGTAAGAACTATAAGCTTGAGATTTTTAAGGGGAGTTGGAACCCTAACCCTGTTACTTCGATGTATTTTTTCTTAAAATCTGTTATAGATTTATGTTTGAAATTTTTTATACAAGTAAAGTACATTTTTATCATTATACTAAAATTAGTTTTTTAAAAAAAATTCAAAAATTTATTTTTTACAAATTTTTTGTGTCAAAACAAAAAATGTTAAATTTAATTGGCCAATTCGATGAACCTTTTCTCAAAATCTATTATAGATACATATTTGAAATTTTTTATAGAAGTAAGGTACACCTTTCTCATTATACTGAAATGAGCGTCTGGTTAATTTTTAATTTTTTATAAATTTACAAAATATCTATTTAGACATAGTGAAATTTTAGCCTATTTTGACACACAAAAAATTTGTAAAAAATAAATTTTTGAATTTTTTTTAATAATTTCAGTATAATGAGAAAGATGTACTTTACTTGTATAAAAAATTCCAAACATGAATCTGTAACAGATTTTGAGAAAAGGTGCATCGAAGTAACAGGGTTAGGGTTAACGGACTTAGAGTTCCAACTCCCCTTAAGCTAAAAATCAGAATTTATCAGTATCATGTTACTTAGAATCCCTGTTTGTCTAAATCCAGCACATATGTAGACTGGAAATAATATTTCGGAATCCAAGTGATTCCTTTCAGATTATTAGAACGAAATAAACAGAGTAACACTAATTTTTTATGATTATTATAGGTCATGTGACATATCCTGGATTCTTGTCTTATTCCATGACAAAGCATGCGTTGGTTTCTTTTGCCGATGGATTACGCCGAGAAATGCTGAAATGGGGAGTCACCGTGGCTACGATTGAACCTTCAATGTACAAGTGAGTCGTATACTTTACACTTCAGAAAACTAAATCAAGAATACTATACATAGATGGAAATCGTGTATTGATTCTGTAAACATATATATATTTTTTATTTCGTCTTATTCGAGTTTTTAAGTCTATACTATGTTAAGTTTGTGATTAGCAATATATGTAACAAAGTCGATCCATAGCATATCCAAAACTACAATTAGAAATAAATGAACTACGGAGTTATAAGCTAGCAAATAGTTAGGTATGGTTCTAAGGAAGATGTCGTCACAGTAGGGTCAATTTTACCATTAAGCGGTCATCTAAGAGCTCCACAATAGCGGGACGTTCCTTCAACAGATGAAACTGCCGTTCTTTCATTGAAATCTTAAAAGATACCACATGCGCGATAATTCTAGATATGTCGATGGAACAGATTTCAGTAGAGAATTGCGAGTAGTAGCAAGATGAATTTCCAAAAACAGATCGGCAATTGATGCCCTCTCATATAAAGATCAATATAAATTAGAAAACATTGTTCCACATTTATTTATCGCTTTGGTCATATTCACAATACCATCATAATCAGTAGCCAGTTCAGAAAAAGAGATTTTTTAATTGGAATTAATAAAAGCATACACTAGATTGTGCAAGGCCCGAGAACACGAAATTGCAGCTAATCTTAACAGTGATACATTAAATCAAGAACAGAAACGTGAAAAATCAAAGCTCACAATATATATTAATTTGAAATTTGTATGTAACTTTAACTAGAAATGAATCATTGAGTATATTGATGAATTATCAAAGCTTCAAATACGAGTTGAAGATTATTAAAAAAAATTAGGCCATTTAATAAGGGGTACGTTCTTTGCCTAAAGGCACCTGGTACCCTTCTACCGGCCATGCGTTACAGTATTTTAGAAGTCCTCTGATGTTTCTAGAATATAATGTATATAATCACGTTTCAGTTTTCTTTATATTTCATGTAATGAAAGCAACTTTCGAAATAGTAATAATTGCTCCGGTTTCATCGTCAGATATAAATTATAGCAAATTCTTTCTAATGACTTCTTTTCACAGTATAGTCAACTGCTTAACAAATTTAAGATCACTGCGAGCCTAATTAGTTCTGAAATACTGTAGATTCCCGCGTGAACCAAATAATTAATTTTGGAATTACTTGCATATAAGAATTCCATCTGCTATCGTTGGGAATTACATTATTTTGTCCCTCGTTACCGACTTGTGCTTCTTTGGTGTTTCGACCTGTTATCACTCGTAAGCTGCGTTCCAACAGCCTGTTTTTCCACGAGTTTCGTCCGCAGTTCGCGATATTCCCTGTCGTCGGAACGGTAAGAATCGACATGGCTCGTGGGCTTGTAAGTGCATCTGTGGTTTCCCGCGCTGTGGCGGTAAATAGCTCCCACATCAAAGGACCAGACGGCGCCATTGCATCCATTCACTCGAGAACTGCCGAAATATTTGCAAAGCCACGCGCAGTAGGAATAGCGCAACTGTTCGAATTCCACCATCCACAGTCCACAAGTACGAACCTCGAGCGACTCGAGGTTTGACCGAGCCACACGCCGTTGGAACAAGGCTTTAATGTCATGATATACGTTTCAGTGGAAAAAAGACGCCTGACGAATCAGTAACCTTTTCTTGGAGGGATGGTAGGACCAGCAGTGTATATATGCTACATACAATATTGTGCTATTTTTTTAAAATGTAGAAAATAATAATCATTTTAAACACGTTTCTTTAGATTATACGCATTATGCAAAATAAAGTGCGGTGCAGCACGTATGATGCGAATTCACTTATTTTCTAATTTATTGATAGCGTTATTCTGGAGTTGACTGCACATCCAATCTCTGATCCTTCGTTTAATTCTTTCCGGCCTGGTGATGGCATTGAGGGTTAGCGGATAACTAACAAATGCCATCTCTAGCACTCATATTGCACTTACATATTCCCCTAATAGTAATAGCTAAATTTAGGTTTAAATAAATTTCTTTGCAGTTAGGCCCAATGGTAAATAGTTATTAGTATCGGAGGTTGAGGACCACTGAGTCCAAGTTCTCCGAGTAACCAATTAATCCCTGGCGTGCACCTACATGTTCCTAGATGACAACATGATCTGGATACAAATGAACTTTGAATGATTAATTTTAATGAATTAATCTGGGTGAAATGAATAATTTTGTGTCTGAAGTATTTCTAAATTGTTTATTTTTCAATATATGTATGTATATTACTGACGAATAATAATGCCCACTGGAGGGGGTTAAACACTAGTGAAAAACTGAATGCGAAACAGAAGATACAACTAAGACTATAAACAAGATGATAGTATTCTCTGTATGAATATATGTGTGAACATTCTTATGTGCTATCTAAGTGCCAGAATGAATTTGAGTGAAAATTCTTTCTGGAACGAAAACTATAGTAGTTTCGCGTATAATGCGACTAAGTTCTCATACAGAGCGATAAACAGTCCCGTATTACGCATAAGATAAATTTAACACTTTATAATTTTTGTGTGTGTAGAAAGGCCTGTTGTTCTTATATGAATAGTAAAGTTGACATTTTTAAAAAAGTAACATATCACTAGCAATATGCGCAGTAATAAATTAGAGATATGTTTGAACTTGCATTCGTCCGATAATGCATGTCTCATATAACGCGATTTTCTACTGCGTGGAATGTATCTCCCGCATTGTACGAGAGTCCACTGCATTTGAAAACCAGCAACCTAAATGTAATATGAAGTCTTCATTGTGTTAAAAGTCTAAAATTCTGATCTGAAAAGCATGCAAGATGTTTCTAGAACGTAAAATACTTTCTCACTTAACTTGAGGTAAAATATGATTTTCATTTTCTGGTTCTAAGTTTGACGCTTGTATTTTACATATTTCCTCTTTCTTTATCATCAGGACAAGAATAGCCAGGAGTGATGTCTTGACTGGAGCCCTGGACAATTCTTGGGAAAGGACACCAGATGCCATCAAAGAGGCTTATGGCTTTCCTTACTACGAAGACTTCAAGGGTCGGATGCAGAAGATGGCCTTACAGGCAAGACCTTACCTAGAAGAGGTGGTGGACGGCATGGAACAGGCTGTCACAGATGCCCGCCCTAAACTAGTCTATCGTTGCTCTGGTCCATCAGACAAGGTGCGATTGTGGGTCATGTCTCTACTGCCCACCCAGTTGTTGGACCTGTTAATATGTCACGTGATACAGCCCAGCCACAGACAATTATCCCAAGGTGGCCGCAGTACCAAGTCTTCAACTTCATCTACCTCATCATCCTCATGATCATCAAACTTTTCTTTGTATCCTAAAATATTAATTTGTAGAAAGTTTTTGTAAATGAATTTGAAATAAAAGTATTAATTATGCGAAAAAGATTATTTATTTATTTCGGGATCTTGAATCTCATTCTATGGCGACTTGAAGAAAAGTGTTTGTGGCGTTCACTAACTGGCATGCTTTTCAATATACAAGATCTAAACCCCTTCCAAACCGAAGCCACGCGGGAAACAAATGATCTTCAGAGAAGCAACCCACCCAGCAAAACGACACCAAAGTAAACCATAGTCCGCCAAAAGGACAAAAACCGAGGATCAGCAGCCAAACTTTTTACATCAAGGCCCTCTGGAGTGTCAAACAGTAAAGCCACCACCTACCTGAAGATCTACTCTGCTACTCAATATACAGGGTGTCCCAAGATGTCGTTTACAAACTTAACCCTCTGACTGCCTATCTCGCGATTTCCGCTGGTTAGAAGCAAGCAAGTCTATTTTCTGATGCATCCTGCAGTTTTCAGTCTTTACTTAGTACTTTTATAGCGTTGGATCACATTATACTAATAAAGCTTTGCATATAAATGTGGGTGTGATGGTTTGAAATGATACCAATCGCCCCACTTGAATTAACACAACTATTTATTAATATGGTGACAGAAAAGAGATGATGCTGAATTTACAGGTGCTATGGTCACAGGTTTGGTGATGAATCAGAAATGGTATCCAATGCCGGAGAGTTCACTTCGCTAGCGTATCGAACCACTGTACTCAATCTTCTCACTTTCGACCACCTACGCGCTGTCAGTTTCTAGACGTTTTGAGATCTCGAATCTCCCCTTCGCGGGAGCTAAAGGCAGTTCAGTCTCCTACACGAGAGTTCGCCTTTCTTCCTGGAATCTCACCTCTCGTCTGCCCCCTGACTCTGAGTGACATAGAGCCGTTACAATATGAGAGTCGCTGTGCCATCTGGCGATGACTGGCACAAACCCTACATAAATAACTCATTTGGCTCGTCAGCATTTGAACACGTTTGCAAACCTTGCATCTAAATAGAGATTTAAAAAATTACACTGTCAGAGAGTTAAAGTGTAGGTCTGGCATACAGAAACAAATCCTTTTTACAATAAAACATGGGATCGCAAACGCAAAGGGCGACCACTACAGGAAGCTCTTTGTCAGCGGATTAAGTATACAACACAAATTTAAGCGAATACAAATTCACAATAACACAACAATCCAGTTGCATAAATAACAACAATATAAGTCGTATCCAGTCTGCAGATACAATGTCAACTAGGACGCATTATCAACAACAAACCTTTGGAACAACGTCCTTAAAGAAAATGTTCAAAGGACTTTTCGTCCGAAGTTATACACGCCTTTCGTGTTGTTATTAATGCAACCGTGTTGTTGCACTATTGTAATTTTACCTTCTATTAAACATGTGTTGTACACTTTATTCAGTGTAATACTTAATTCACTGGAAAAGCCGCTGGTAGTGGCCGCTCTCTGCGTTAACAATAGACCTTATGTTTACTTGTTTCTTTACGTCTGACATATCCTTAAACTTTGTTAAGGACTTTTTGGGACATCCTAATATGCTGAATGACTCCCACCTGGGGGCACCACCAGTACATGGATAAGAAGCTGCCGGGCAAATAAGCGGTTCTCGCTCTTGGCCGTGAGTACAGTAATGAGAGAGGGCGTGAGTCCCTCCTCCTGTGATAGTACGTACCTCCTGTGGGAGGTGTCGAGACATGGTCGGTGTTATCTACTAGGACTCCGGCCTCAATACTCGAGCTATTGCAGCGGCTGTCATTCCCGGATGCTTCGGTAGGGCGGAGTGACTCAGTTTTCTGGTTATATGCTACAAGAATTTCTCCGGAGGTACGTCAAATATATAGATGAGAAGTTGCCGGAAAAGTTAGCAATTTCTCTTATCCCTGGAGAATAGAACAATGGTGGTGTGGTTGTGTTGGCCACTTTTCCGATGAACGGGATTCCTTTGGGGGAGCGCAAGTGTCGCTGATGGCTATTTTGTATCGAACCGCAGTACCCATGTTATAATCACGGCGAACCGGTCATTTAGGCAGGGGAAGTATAATTCATGGTATACACTATTTCAAAACAAACAAAATTTAGTTATATTATACAGCCATTAGTAGTAATGAACAATCTAAGGTTATTTAGCACAGTATGTGCTGTCAGATTTCACGAACGTGTAATTTAGTTGATTTAAGAAGTATCGTTTATAGTATACACTGTGATTTTAGTTTAGTTTAGTTATATTATCGTCCCGTTCTGAAGCAACACCAGGGCTATTTTGAGACGGACCTCGTAATTTTGAACCGCTGTCAGATGGCGAGGACGACACCTGAGCTGGCACCCCCTCTCCAAACTTCCACACCACACCAGCGGGAGGACGTGTACACTGTGGGATTCAAAAAGAGATATGGCAGATTTTATGAGGGCATCTTAAAATATCATATGATCTGCATTTATTAAAAGAATTAAAATTGATTTTATGAATTGAATTACATTTTCAGTTTTTCTCTTGTTCAATAAACATAATTCACACATTCACTGTTATGTAACAAATTAAGAAAACAACTTTTATTTTTGTGAATAATTGTGTAAAATTTTATCACATCATTTACCAGCGAAGCTGAGAACTTTTTTAGATTGTTCACCTTTTTTTTTCAAATTGAGGATTAGCACAAAGAATAATTTGTTCTTTTCCTACATTATTTCACTATTCTGCAATATCTGAATCAGAATTTATTCCAAACTGCACAAACTATTCTTGGATAATTTTTAAGAATCGTATCTTCTCGTACAAAATGATTTTGCTATTTACTAACATCTATAATTAGACGAAAGTAGTATAACCTTACAGCTAAAATACCACAATGCCTGAAATATGGCATTGTTTTCACTTCAATGAATGGGACCAATTAATGGAATAATAGTTAATGGCCCATAGAGCACCCAGTACTAATTTCGGAATCCAATAGGTGTTTTGCAGGAAAAAAGAATCTAATGTCACTGCACATTATAAAACAACGTGCTATTAGATTTCACGAACCGTGATATTTACCACAAGAATGTGACATAACGTTAATTGACTGCATTGTAATATTAAAATCTGATACACAGATTCGATAATGATCGTCTATTACTGAATGACAGAATTTATCGCACAAGATTCGTTATCTTATGCAAAAATAATTGCATTAGAAATGATAATGAGTTCTTTTATGTACCATATAAGCAACTTTATTTCTATTTCTTGCATGATACAATAAAGTTTAACAGTAGAAGCAAGATATGCTATTTTTACACCACATTTAAATATCAACAAATAGAAATGATAATATACACAAAAACAAACAATGTATCTTATATTCACTATACAACAGGTATTGTGTGATCAACTTTTAAAATGAGGTTATAAGTTTTTAAATCTTAAACCCTAATTTAACTGTTTTAATGATAAAAATAGTTAAATCTTAAAAATACGTCTGATCCGCATTCGCTTACTTTCTTTTTCGGAAAACCTTCCTGATTTGGTGCTACGGATTTTTATTTACAGAATCAGATAAATGTGAGTTTGTACATATTTTTACATAGTTTAGTGAATAATTTCCAAAATACATGTTTCTGCGTCATTGAATCCCTTAAAATTACGCCTTCTTAATTTATTTTTCGAATCTACAAACAGTTTCGAAGTTTGGTTTTGGTGGAAAAGAATTCTCGTGTTTAATAACGTTTAATTTTATCTTATCGTTTGGTTAATTTTCTTTAAAATTATTTCTCTTCGTTTTCTTTAAGTAAAATGTGACTTTTTTGGTCAGTAGGTTTTTTTCTATTAGAGAATTTTATTCATTACACACAATGTAATGCAATAAAGTTACCGAAGTTTCTCTTTACATATTGTATCTTATATTGTTATCATTGAAAAAATAAACTAATAAAAGTTGTAAAAAAAGAATAATTTATCTACAGTAATATCTTTTTAATTTTGCTCGGGTTTATTTTTATTTGGTAATAAATATTCTTGATGAAATTTAAGGACATAAAAAATTTGATCTTCATTTAAAGAGCCATAAAATTGTTCCATAATTTTTTTATTAAATTGTAAGTTAACAATTCGGAGTTTGAAATACTTTAAAAAATGAATTTTACTTTGATTCTTTACATTAAAGCTATTTTTATTAACTATTACTGCTAATGCGTTCCTACCAACTATTTAATAATTTTAAAGAGTTTGCTTAGTTTTCATATAGATCTCAAAAATGTAATCAACAGATTAATAATTATTTTTAGAACATTTAAGCCTCTTCTGATAGCGTATTTTCCAGAGTGTAGAACAACAAATACAAAGCACACGTATAAAGCGTCACACTTATGTTTACCGAAAATGCCATATATTACAATGAATTTACATATTTTTAAATGTCTTTTCTAGCTAATGTGCATAAAAATGTATTCATTTATCCATACATTCCCAAGTTTTTAACTTGACCACTTTAAAAGCATACCAAGTCAAATCACTCAGAAACTGTTATTCAAGGCATTCTTCGAGGATATATCTTAAGACATGAAGATACTGAAATATAGAAGAGGGATTAATCGTTTATTTATAAAGTATTTGGATATCTATGCCCATTATAATAGTTTTAAAATAGATTTTGTAACTAATAATTTGATTGAGTCAAAGGCATAGCTGAAATTTTTGAAATTTCAATGTTTTCATTAGCAAAGCCATTTGGGCTTTTAATTTTATTGAAGCTAAATGAATAAAATCTTTGTGCGATAGATAACATAAGTTAACATAGTTACAAGCCCTTAATGGGACCTTAATCACTGCTTTTTATTTTTTCTGTTTAAAATATAGATTTTGTCAAAATAAATTTGTGCCGAGCGATCAGAAAATAACCAACCAATGACCCAAATGTTCAACTAATTGTTTATTTGTACCCATGAGTTTCCAAGTTATGCGTTAGTTCAAGAAATAAAATCTTAATATTAGCGAGTTCTCTACGCCTTCTTCTATTCAGCGGTATTATTCAATTATAGTTTCACTTTTAGCAGATGGTTATTCATTCATTAATTATTTTCATGACATCACTATATTTTCATAAAGTATTCAAAATCACCTTTTGAAAAAAAATTTGAATAATGAGAACTTATTTTTTTCATTTAATAAATTGTAAACTTCATTTTAAATGTACATTAAAATTCCAGTTTTGATTAATTATAATAAAAATATTAGATATCGAAGACGCTTTCGTAATATTAAAATTCTCATTATATAAAATCAGCAAACTCTTAAGCTGGCGTAGCCTTAGCTTTTAATTGAATTCTGGCTAGTTTAATGTTTGACTAAAATGCTTGTTACAATATTTATTAAAAAGAAAATATTTTATAGATTCTTTATTGTTAAGGATTTTGCTACCCATAATGTGTATTACGTTTCGTGAATTAGCTAATCATACACATTTCCAGTTTTACCATTGCCTTCGTTTTATAAGCAAACCAAAATAATGAGCTAATACTTGAACCTAAAAATTTCTTTGCGAACAAGCTTAATTATCAGTAACTGCATTTTTAGATTTGACTGAAAACATAACGATGAAAGCGCATTAAAAGACCAAATTCTTTAGCCTAATAATTCCTACTGAAACTTCAACGTATTTCAATACGATTTTTTTCTTTCAAATAACTAAAAAAAATATTGTTCCGGTCAGTGATTAAGGTTCCCCATTGCTTAAACGTTCTACTTCAGCTCCACTTATATATACAGTGTTTTCTCTCTTGTTTCAATGAGTGTTCTCGTAGGACCCTTGATCTTTGTAGCCTTGAACGTATCCCGCGTCGTTCGGCTTGTCTTCTCGACCTTGTTTGCCACGACCTTTGCCCGCCTCGTCGAAACGCAGCTTGTGAGTGCCCGTGTATTTGGTGTGGTCCGTCAGCCGGCTGACAGCACCACCTGCTGCAGTGGGCTGAAAAATAATACAGGTAATTAAAAAGCGTTGTAATCTTTGTTACCAAATTACAGCAAAAAGTATCCAAGGGATCCATATGAGTTTTAAAACAAAATTTTCGCTTTAGAGCAGTGGCGTAGCGAGGGTAAGCGGCGCCTGGGTCAAAATATGATTTTTTTACCCCTGCCGTCATCAGTGAATCAGTCACCTTGAATTTATTTATTTACTTACAACCCGCCCCGGCCCAGCCTACCCAGACGTAACCTTGAATGGCACCTGGAATAAAATATTATTTTTATCTTCATCATATTTTGAGTTAAAAAATTGCTCGAATGCAGTAATGCGTTCGTGTAATTTTCGTAAACCGTTCGTGCCCCACCCGCCCTAAAACTGGCGCCTAGGGTATCTATACCGCCCTTGCCCTCGGGTCTCTACGCCACTGCTTTAGAGTGATGGTCTTTTAGTAAAACCCTATCAGGGGTGCAGTGGAAGTTGGAATGCACCTGAAGGCCGTTCGGGCACTGCTTTTTTGCGAGAAATAAATAAGAAACCAGCGGGAGTGGTCTCCCCTAAACTTTCTCGTATAATTCAAATAATAAGTATAATTTCAAAAAAAAGGTGCTGTTTTTCCTCCCCTCGTGTGGATAAAAAATTTTGAACATACTGTAACCCAGAATCCAAGGACTATCACAAGGTTTTTCCATTGTAGATTATAGTGATTGTAAAATATTTAGATAAAGAATCAAATTCAAAGAGATGCAAAAAATTCGAACTCGATATTTTGACGAATCTCCACGTTTTAGACCTCTCTGAGTCCGAAAAACACAATTTTGGAATTTATCTGTCTGTCTGTGAACACGATAACTCGAAAACTATTAGAGATACGGGATGAAATTTGGTATGCGGTCTTTACATATAATTTGTATTTTTCTATCAAAATTTGGACAAAACCCGTCTGCGGGAAGTCTGTCTGTCTGTCCACTTTCATGTGAACACTATAACTCAAAAACCTTAATAGCTAGATGGATAGAATTTGGTACACAGTTTTATCTTCAGGAATGTAGGTCCGTATAAAAGTTTGGGCCAAATCCGTCAAAGGGTTGACTGTCTGTCGGTCTGTAAAATTGCAAACTTGTGAACACAATAACTCTTTAAGATAACGATTCGGATATATAAAATTTGGTATGAGGCCTTCTAACCTTAATTTTAGCTTTGTGTCCAATTTTCGTTTCAGTCCGATAAAAAAAGGTGTTAAAATTGAATATTTGATTCAAAATGCACATTGCGACTGTGTGTTGGCGAGCGTTTCGCTTCTTTTACTCAAGTTAGTATGGTTGGCTTTTGACCTTGGCGGTCTACGAAGGAAACTGCAGCGAGAGAAAAACACGCGCTTCGGAAGTTATGGCAACCCCCTAAAACGAAACTTCGTTCTGACATTCTCCAGACGGAAGCCTGTGATTAACCTGAGGCATGGTAAAATCTTGTGTGATATCTATAGTAAGATTTCATATTGAAAAATGTTAAATATAGTTGTGGTACCTCAGCGCTCGTAAAAATTGCGAACATACGCAATTTCTTTTGCAAAATATCAAAACATTAAGTTTTGGGGAATTCATAAATTTTATACGTTTCATTAGAAATCACGATTCATACTTTTTTTCTTAAAATAACCAGATCTTGGGTATATACCCCAAAAATATTTACCTACCCACTGGATGTTTACCCACCCCACATACTGGTCGTATGCGAGAATGTTTCGGGGAGGCCACTCCCGCTGGTTTAGATTTGAATTTACTAAAGAGAGAGGGAGATTAACAGCAGAGTATCATTTTGGAATTCAAATATTATATGTTTTTAAAAAATCCTAAATTTACTCTGTTTTGCCTGTGAAAATTTTCAATAATTTCAAACACGCTGAAGGTGAAGCTTTTTTATTACTTCAAATAAAACTGTACCAAAAAAAAATTACGTACTGTAGAGGATGGGTTAGGATTTTAAAATTCCATCAACAACTAAATATTATAGAACGAATTGAACAATTATTACAAGATTATAAGCAAATTTTTAGTGTCATTTCTCAAATAAAAGGAAATAATTTACAAAACTTTCGTACAATGTAAATTATACTTGTACATCCTTTAGAAAACTATTTAAAGAAAGTATCCATAAAATTCCAAATCAGTCTATAGGTAATGCATTGAATTATCATGTTTGAAACGAGAAAATTAAGTATAAAATCTAGTTTAGAAAAAAAGGCATTTTTTTTGTTTAAATTTCAATTATTTATTGCAAATAATATGCCAAGAACCTTAAATTATCCGCATTTATAGTTTTTATTCTCAGCTTGCTCTGCTTTATAAATTTTCATATTTTTTATTCACAGGATTTTTTTACTTTCTCGTATACGAAGTATACAAAGAGAAAGTATTGTAATCGTCAAAAAATTCGAACTCGAGATTTTGACGAATCTCCACGTTTTAGACCTCCCTGAGTCCGAAAAACACAATTTCAGAATTATGTCTGTCTGTGAACACGATAACTCGAAAACTATTAGAGATAAAGGGATGAAATTTGGTATGTGAACTTGACACATAATTTGTAGGTTTCTATCAAATTTTGTACAAAATCCGTCCACGGAAAGTCTGTCTGTCTGTCCGCGGTCATGCGAACACTATAACTCAAAAACTTGAATAGCTAGACGGATAAAATTTTGTACACAGTTTTATCATCATGAATGTAGGTCCGTATAAAATTTTGGGCCAAATCTTCAAAGGGTTGACTGTCTGTCGGTCTGTATAATTTACTTTTCAAGAGAATCCGTTATCTCCACACGCATGCGCACTGGAAGCAATCTTCTGTGCACGCGAAAGGAACGAAATTTCATTACGGAGTAGCGAATTACGTCAGTTTGTCCTTGAGCCGGTAAGAGTGGAAGTGTGTGGTACATGCATTTTGTTCGGTACGCATCTCTTTGAATATTGATTCTTTACCTAGATATTTTTCAATCACTATAATGAAAAACCTTCTGATAGTCATTGGATTCTGTGCAACAGTAGGTTCAAATTTTTTTAGCCACGCAGGGGAAGGGGAAACGGCACCTTTTTGGGGAAGTGTACGAGAAAGTTTAGGGCAGAACACTCCCGCTGGTTCCTGCCAGTTTCTACTGAAAGTTGTGAATGCCGTTTAGCTTCGGGTTGTTCTTTCTCGAGATTAGCAAAGTTATTGTTAGAAAAGACTGTGGAGGACATAAATATTTTTTTTAAATATATAAATAAAAAGCATCCTTATTTTTTAAATATGAATCCACTTTTCAGTACACGAATTTCCTATTCATGTCAAAGTATGCTTCCTACATTTCCTTGTTTCGCAATGGTTTCTACTTTATTTGTATACTATTATTGTCTAAATAAAAACTCTACCGTTAAAGCATTTTATGGTATTAGACAATATTGCGAACATTGAACAATGCCGTAAAAATATTGTTTATAGGGATCGTAAATTTTAAGTTAAATCCGCTACATTTTATTGTAAAAATGTACTGCTTAAAAGATGTTTTGATCGATTTAACCAATAATTTAAAGAATATTTACTGTTGTTTTGGATGTAGCAGGAGGACCACAGGATGTCATTTTTTGCTTCATTTCGGCCACGTCTGCTTTCTTGTTTTTGGCTAAAGTTTCCAAGAATTGTTCGTATTCCTTGATGGTTAACGTTCTTTTTGCTCTGGAAAAGAATGACAGCATTATAAGGAAATGTCAAATATTTTTTGCAAGAAATATAATGAATATAACATTTTCATTTCTAATAACAGTGATACACAGAGTGATGCTCCTTGTTCAAAAATGTCTGGTTAAGATTAAGATCATTTTTTGTAAAAATATTTTGCACTTTATTACGGCAAAAAGAATTGTCTAGAAACTGTATTAGAATTGGTTGTTCCCGACTGCTGTCTATCAAGGAAGTCAAAAAGCAAGAAAATAATAAATAAAAACTGTTATGGAAACGAATATTCGAATAAAGAATATATATGAAACGATTCATAAGAAAATAATAAATACAAATATAAATTTCTATAAAAATAAATATTCAGAGTACTTAACTATAGGTACGTTGAAGCGTATGAACAAAACAGTGCACAGAAAAAAGATAGAGATCAAAAGAACTAGACAAGTTATTTCTGCGTTTCAATTACTTGGAAATTGATATCTCCCTCCCTCGTTTTTTTTTTTTTTTTTAATCTGAAGTACAATTTTTTTTCTCTTTGAATGAAATTTGAGATTCTATTAAAATATACGACTAGATCTAAGTTTTTGACTTCGATCTAATGTTTTGAAGAATAAAACGATACAAAATGCAAAATCTAAAACCAATGGCATTTCTGCATTAGATTATTTCACTTCTATTTTTTTTTTTTTTTTAATTCCGCTCCAGCGTATAGTTAAGTACACTCACAACTGCTGCAATAGACTTCTGGCAGGTTTTTACAATTGGTGCTGCCATCTATTATCTTATTTCAGAGCTTAAACTTTTCACCTTAGTGACTCCTATTTAAGTAGAAAAAGTGTAACGACCACCATCTAAAAGTGGTAAGTTTTGCTGTGACCTCAAAACGAGAAGATATATAAAAACAATTAAACATTAATTAGTGATAAATAAAAATAAATTCGATTTAATATTATTATTTAGCCAGTTTCAGTTAAATACTTTGAATTCAAAATGAATTATTTTCTTAACTATTTTACTTGTCAATACGAACAATCTTCAAGAAGGAAGTTACGCAAAATTTTCCTCGACCCCAATATTCTTTTTAAAGACAAAAAAAAATGTTGGGGTTGTTTAGTCGTTGTTGTATAGTTTAAGAATCCTTGGCTTAAATAAAATTTCTTCAAATCCTACAAAAATCATTAGTAAATACAGTGGAACTTGACCAATTGGAAGCTGTAGGCATCATAATAAAAATTGGATTTATTCTAAAATTCGAATTAAAAAATTGGTCTGAAAATGAGTAAGAAAGAGAAAACAACAATTTTTCAGCTGAAAATGACAATTTAGTTTTATTTGTTTGCTGCTTAAAAATTTTAATAAATAATATATAATTAATAAAAAATAAGTACTTTTAAAGAATAAAATAATTATAATTGAACAATTTTAAATCAATATATGAGTAAATAATTTTTATATAAAAAAACAGTACTTTTGAGCTGTACACTTTGAATACTATATAACAAAACTTTACGATAAACAATAGAATGTAGATCGAATGTGTTCAAAGCTTTTTAAAACTGATTTTTTTATTTCTCTTTTTACTTAATACATTGTACAGCAGTTAAGATGTCGACTGAATTAAGAGCCTTAAAAATTATTCACTTACTATCACTGAGGGCACAAGATACACAGGGAATTTTATCTAATTGGAGCGCCCTGGGGTCAAGTAGTTCGGCGGCCCATCAGATCCATAACTAGGATCTGAGGGCTTTTATATTTTTCATTATAGCTTTCTATAGCGTGAGTAAAGAACTAAATCTGTTTCACTACTATGATATTAGGCATCAGAGGGCATCTACCTACTTTATCATTGATAATGTAAGTAACTTCTACGAGGGACGTTCCCAAAGTAAGTTTCCTCATGCTTTTTCACAAGGAAGCTATATTACAAACAGAAACATACAATGGCATAATAAAGTACAAACTTTTGTCTATTTCTCCACATGTTAACCACCGATATTGATGCATTTATCGTACCGTGAAATAAATTTCAAGGAATACTCCTGCTAGAAATCGGAGCCCAGTGATTGCGTTATCGTCTAAGAACAAAATCCCTCGATTCAAGAGCCCTGATCTCTTGCGTCGAATGGTGGACATTAGTTTGGTGAGGGTGTCGCAATAGCAGGGGTGAAGTGAAGCCGGTACGCACCGGCACTGCTTTTTTTTTCTACGAGCAATAAATAACAAAAAATCACTCAAGTTAGAGCGTTCCTGTACTGCTTTTAGAGCGTCCCGGTACTCCTTTTAGAGAGGCCCGGTACTGCTTTTAGAGCGTCCCGGCACTGTTTTTAGAGCGTCTCGGCACTGCTTATTTTGCGACTACACCACTGCGCAATAGCGTGCCGCATTAATGGTCCCTGAAGTGAAGAAATCAATCAAAATGACACCCTTTGCGTCCCAGAACACTGTCAGCACAACCTTCCCTGCGAAGTGCGACACTTTGAATTTTTGTTAGGGGTGAGCTGGGATGCTTCCACGTCATTGATGTGGATTTAGTTTCTGAGGTAAAGTTGTGCACCTATGTCTCATCGCTTGTGATGATCCTGAAAAGAAAGTGAGAGATGAAGAGGTGCGGAAGGCTGTGAAGATTTTCCTTCGCTCGCTGGGCACAGATTTTTACCAGGATGGTTTCTGGAAATTGATTTCGCGGTTCGACAAATGCATCAATGTCGGTAGCGAATATGTGGAGAAATAGCCAAAAGTTTGTACTTTGTTACGTCATTGCTTTTTTCAGTTTGTAATAAAGTTTCCTTGTAAAAAAGCATGACGAAACTTACTTTAGGAACGTCCCTCGTATTACATGAATAGCTTAGGAATTATTAACTGATTGTCTCTGAACGAATATTTTTTTTTAACTGAGATATATATGTTTATGTAACAGTATAAAATCGATAGTTGTCTAGTTATAAGCTTTAGTCATATTTTTACTTTAAAGTTACGTAAAATTGTAATTAAATAAATTTTTTAGTTGAAAGTCCAGCATTGTAAATTCTTAGACAGCCTTGGATCAATGGCGCTCCTGGAGTGCGGTCTTATAAATAAAACAGGAGTGCAGTTTTAATAGTTTACTGGATAAAACGACTCTGACTAACAAAATCAACTCAGAAATAAAAGCAATTTTTTACAATTTTTGGTTTTGATTTCGAATTAACCAAAAAAAAAAAAAAAAATTAAAATAAAACCCTCTAATTATAGACGATATTTTAGCATTATGTTAATCTAAAAATTAAAGGGACTACAAAAAATTTCGAATTACCTCTGAATTCGAATTAAAAATGTTCGAATTAGCCAAATTCCACTGTACTAATCAAAAGATAAGTAAAATTGTACAATATTTGATAAAGAGCAATATAAAACCTTTTCTTTCTGTTCAAATCGGTTTTGTTTCATGTATTGGTTCATGATTTCTTTTAGAGATATTTACGATGCATGACAAGTTTTTGTCATTGAAATTTTAAAATTGCTAAGTTAACTAAGAGTTTAGCATCTCTTCGATATAAATTTGAGTATACTTTTAAGATCATTATTTTGCTTTTTTCCAGCAAATATTTTTGTTTTGAATATTAAAAAAAACTGAGAACAACCGTGTTCGACTAAAACTTGCATTTATTGTCTCCGGAGACACGTAAGCATTCGTAGATATATTACCTACTTCGAACAATATTCGATACAATTTTTTTTTCACGAATTACCAGAGGTTTCTCTTCTGTTCCACATAATTCTTGAGTCAGTGGGGTCATATAGAAAAATATAGGTGTTACAGAAAATTTCACAGCCTCTATTATTTCAGATTCTTTGATATTTGTAACCAAAATAAGGGGGGGGAGCCTGATTATATAACGACTTTAAGCATAATTTATTTTTTACTTTTTTATCAATTTAGTTCTCGATTTTGCTTTATTTATTTTCTCACTTTTTGCGTCGGGACTGCTGCGACGTTTTTTTCACAGCTGAAACGAACGTAGCGAGGGGAAAAAGAAGCCCTGTATGGGGTTCTCTATTTAGAGAAGCCATGCTGTAAACAGCCTTTTACGTATCCCATTACCTCTAATATATTTCATACAGAAATTTTCCCTCAAAAGTGTAGTCATGTTTTTGTTTGCCTTTATTTCAACACGCATCTCATTGTAGAAATAAGAAGATATAATGACGTACTGAAGTCAAAAATACAGCATGATAATTTTATAAAATAAAAAAATAGAATAACACTCATCATCGCCATCAAACGAATGTAAAATAAAATAATAATAAACTGAGAAGTCTAATATTTATTTTTGTTTAGTCGCATAAGGGCTATTTAAGTATCCAGATTGAATATTCAGATTGTTGTTATTTCCTTATGTATGAACAAAATTATTTGTGCTGTTTTAAGACAAGTTCCAAATCATTTCGTTGTGCTCATGCGCAGAATAAATTTCTATACTTCTTTTCGTCATAGATTGTCCATTAGAGTATCGAAAAAGAAAAAAAAACTTAAAAAAAAATATTTCTCCGTAGGGTTTTCCCCATTCCTTTTGGTCCTAATAGAGAGTATATGAAGTTTCAGCCCTCTAAGCTCTCCAGGAGGATTTGCCTGTAAAGCCCTGAAATTTGAAAAAAGCTTTAAAAATGTAAATTTTTTAGATTTTTTTTTAGAAATTTTATATGGTTACTAATTTGTTAAAACTGGTTTATATTTGTTCTTATGAACATGCGTACTAAGAATATAATCGCAAATAAATATTAACTCTACCCTTAGCCTCTATAACTTTAGGGCAAAAATGGATAAAATGATGAAAATTTGCACTAATTCTGCGTTGTTGCTTTTTGTAAACACCATACGACAGTTACTGTATATTCACAACAACAGCTTAACAACTTACTAAAATGTTGAAAAAGGATATAAAAATTAATGCAGCGATAAGTTAAAATCTACAATTTTATTTGACAGTTTAACACGTAAAATTAAGGAAAATATTTAATATTCACAGTAGTTAATTGTTCAAATAATTCATTAAAATTCAAATAATCACATGAAGTTTGTAAAGTATTGTAGACATTCACCATCCATTTGAATTACTTGAAGGTGATGCGTGGAAGTCATTTTTTGGTGCATCAATGAATCCAGATAACATTGAATTTAAAGAGTTTAGAGAAAAATGGCCCACACTAAAAACTGCAAGGAACAATTTAAAAAGATGCAAATCAAGGACAGTAAATTGATAATCTTAATGGTCTCCTTCCTCAAAATGGTCCTCAGTGAAGAGAAAAATCTACTTCTTCGAGGTAACTACAGGGAATGTACCGAAATTATTCTAATACTGTTTGGAGAAACTCATCCCCTCCTCTGGGGAGTTAGTTGGCAAAAACCTGAGGCATTTCACAAAGCCAGGTAGATGTCTACAATATTTTACTCGGCAAAGATGTATGCTTTTACTAAGCAATTGGAATATAACAATGGTAAAATCCAAAAACTGCATCAAATATGTTTGTTCAACGCTTTGATTTTTGTTAAGGTTTGATTGAATGTCTAAAAGTCTGCAGAAGCTCCTGTAAATGATTTGATGCTTTGGAAGTCCCTGAGCATATACAAAAAATACAACCCTGGGATTGCCCAAACTGCCCTTTTAACTTTTAGTAGACATTTGTGGTATTTGACGCAAGAAACAGTAACATTTTCTTAATTTTTTAAGAAAGTGTCAGTTTCTGAAAAGAAGAAGATTGCAGCATCCTTAATGAAATATAAAGCTAATGAAAAATCCCTTCTTGGTCTCCCCGTTTTCCCTGTTTTAAACCATACCAAAAACTGCATCAATTGGTTTGACCGAAGTCATTGTTGATTTTTCATTTGTTGAACCAAGATGAAGTCTGGTTGAAAAACAAGGTATTTGAACAATTAACTTCTATGAGTATTTAATCTTTCCCATAATGTTACGTGTTATACTGTCAAATAAAATTGTAGATTGTAACTTATCACTGCATTTATTTTTATATCCTCCTCTAACATTTTAGTAAGTTTTTAAGCTGTTGTTGTGAATATACAGTAACTGTCGTATGGTCTTTCCAAAAAGCAACAACGCAGAATTAGTGCAAATTTTAATCATTTTATGCTTTTTTTCACTCAAGTCATAAGTGGCCAAGAGTACAGTTAAAAATTGTTTCTGTTTATATTCTAAGTAAACATGCCAGTAGAAACAATTATAAACTATTTTTAACACATTAGTAACCATATAAAATTTCTAAAAAAAATTCTTAAAATTTCACATTTGAAGAACATTTTTCAAATTTCAGGGCTTTACAGGCAAATCCTACTGTTAACTTAGAGGGGGCTGAAACTTCAAATACTCTCTATTAGGACCAAAAGGAATGGTAAAACCCTGGGCAGCAATGTTTTTCCTTTTTTTAAAGGTTTTTTTAAGACACCCTTTGAGCTTGCAAATCAAAAAGTTAAACCTTAAAAAGGCTGTATTGCCCTGAGTCCATTTAAGATGGTTCACAGATACGACACAGTGTCAAAACAAAATCCGGACTCCTTATGAAATGTTAAAAGAATTGTTGGGTGAATTTAACTTTTATATAAGATGAAAAGTACAATATACACGACTTGACTGGTGCAAAAACTAAGAGTTAAATTAGTTAGATTATATAAAACTGATAGTGAAACTTTCATGCATGAATCTGAAATCTACCTTGGATATTCTCTAATGGAAAGCAGATTATACTAACTTTTTAATGAATGCACAACAAACTCCCGATAATTCTTACAAATCATCATGGAAAATTGCACGATAAGATGGAAAGTACGAATAATTGGAAAACCTTATTGATTTATCATAGCAACGGTTTAGCATAATAGAATCATTCGCATGTATAAGCATACGCATTCGTAGGAGAAATTGCTTTATATTATAAACACCGAAGGTAAGTACTGTATTCTGGAATCGAGCCATCACATTTTTTAATTCAGTAATCTCGCTTGTATTTTTAAACAACTTGCAACTTTTAAATTCTTAAAAATTTAATGTTGTTAGACTATTTTTACTCTGTAAGCGATTCAGAATTGTTGTGGTCCTTGTAATATTTCATGTAAATTTAGTTCTCCAATTTCACCATTTCTGTGTGTCTGCTGGAATGTTCTCCTAGAGAGAGAGACGCGGTAGCCTAGTGGTAAGGTCTCGGCTTTGGGGTCGGAGGGTCCCAGGGTTCGAAACTCCATTCCACGGTAGATCTGTCTTGTAGTGGGCCTGTTGTACGTTAAATCATACGTAGGGGGTCAAACATCCTCCCGTTGGTGTAGTACAAAAGTTTAGAGAGGGGAGTGTCAGCTCAGGCGTCGATCTCGTCATCTGACCGCGGTTCAAAATTACGAGGTCCGTCCCAAAATAGCCCTCCCCTTGCTTCAAAACGGGGCGTTAATATAACTAACTCACCCAGAGAGCCAATCTGCACTCTAAAACCAAAACGTTGAATCAGCTCTCCTGGGTATTGAATGAATCAATGAAACCCTTGGGACAAAGAAACTCTGATATGAGTCCTCACATTAGCATATATTTTTCTTTATAAAAGATGAAAACCCTGCCACACTGAATGAAGTTCCATAGACTCCTTTTTTAATAACATTTCTCTATTTCACTCGTTCTCATTTCTTTAACAATATTTTAATTAAAAATTAAATAATATCGTAATATTAAACGCATTTTAGGTTAAACATTTAAGGTTATATTGCGATACTACAACTATTTTATTAAAACGCTTTTGGGTTTAGATTGTCAGCGCTTTGAAGTTTAAATTACCAACTACGAAATTCCGAGAATTGTTCATAGAAAGTCTGTGTACTCTATATACACTTACATGTGTGTTTAATTCTTTTCCCGTTTGAGAATTCGTTTAAAAATAAAAGAAGAGTTGAAATTTTCTCTACTTAGTTCTTAGCTGCTGTTTTCCAATTTACTCGCAATGTCAGCAAATTGGAACTTGAAATTTAGAAAATTCTAAATTTTAAATTGTGTATCAATTGCTGTAAGTATTAAAATAATGTTGCGCTTCTATTACTTTAAGTATCATTTTGCCATCATTATTTGGGAAAATGAGTCAATCATGTCAGCATGGAAAGAATTGTGCTATCGAGACACCCATTCCTACAGATTTGTGTGATGGGGACCCCTCTAAATAAATAGACGGGGTCTATCTGTTTGCACAACATGGAATTAGGCGCAGCTGCTCAACAGGAAGGGCACGTAAACGACGCTTATAAAAATATGGACTTTGTGAATCAGGGAACTCAAACAGTAAGATTAGAATGTATGCCTCAATGCTTAAAGCTTTTATGCTGCATAAAGGTTCATTCAATTTTCTCTTTATTCTTTTTTTACACCAATAAACGAGTTTCAAATATATGAAAAAGAAATATAAATTGTTTTTAAATACTTTTATTTAATGTTCGCAACGATGGAATTTTGTAATCGATTTTGCACTCACTTCCCTATGTGATGGAGTTTGGGAATTTTCCACACTTGTGTGTTCCCAATGAAAATATACTATTTTAATATTCAGAACTAAATTGTCAGTTAATCGATTTATTTAATTAAATTTTATTCCATGCAAGTGGCGCCATCTGACAGTGAATTTAAGAAAAAATTGATTTCAGGATTTCATAATATTTATAGTAATGAATTATAAACTAAAGAGCAAAAAGTAGAAAATAACTAAAATAAAAAATTTTTTCTTTTTAGTAGAGTAATAAAAGTGTATTTTAAAACTGTTTGCATTAAATTTGTTCTATACAGAATTTTTAACGCAGTATGTAGTTGGATGAAATAGTTATAATCTGCGCCTTTTTTTTGTCAAATAGTTCATTATTTGCTTACTATGAAATTTTTTGTGTTGGCGTTTATAGACACCGACAAAATGTCGGACAGTAGAATTCGTCTCAATAATTTTTAGTTATACTGAAAGCTGTTGAAGCCACCTCAATTTCCCCCCAAAAAAATTTGAAATATTCGTTATCTCATTTTGAAAACTGAATAAAATCAACTCTAAAAAGATGATGTCCTGTTATTAAGACTAACATAATATTATTAGAACATATAACATTTATTATTGAAGTAATTCCTGAAGTACCTTTTCAGTGCAAGTGGTTCTAGCAAAAAACATTTGAGATATAGCGTTTGATTATTGCAAGATTAGAAAATAAAAAAGTAGCTTCATTACCATATCTAATGATACTAGATAGATGAAGCCTTTAAATTTTAAAATAAGATAAATGAGTTTTAGAACTTGAAAATAAGTAATTTGTTAAACTTCAGAAGAAAGCCTTTCCAACATTACCTTTCCTTGAGGAGCGATTAAAAAAATTATATTTGGTAGCAAGAAAGTGGAAAGTATACCAAACAGTGGCGAATCCAGATCAGGGGTCAAAAAAAGAGGTCATGTGTCTTTTGTATCGTAGTGACGAATGTCAAACCTCATGGCTTACATAAACCAAAACACTTAAACTTTACAGGCTTTCCACTCCTGACAATAAGAACAATAAAGAACACTACAATACTTTCGATAATTTAATAAAAAATACAATTAAATAACTAGCCAAAAAATGTTTTCGACCGCGCCAACGCTACAAGTGCAAGTGGAATGACTAGAAAAGTAGGAAAATTTCGATCCTGTCAAGTCTGAAAGCAATGTTGTCACGATTTTATTACTATTTTTTTAATGAAAATTACGATCAAACAGTTGTAGTGATTTTAAATTAAATCAAGAATTTTGGTTTAGCTCTGGGGGGCGGGGAGAGGCTGCAGCCCGATAGCCCCTCCCCTGGATTCGCCACTGATACCAAATAAGATATGGTGATCTGCTGTATGTGACAATTAATTAATTAATAGTAATAATTAGCAAACATTTTTCTTATCTGCCTTTACTCATGTTGTTTACACACTAAACGTAAAATGCAACAATTAGGAATAAGCCAATAGAAAATAAAACGCTATATCCGATGAAAAATGTAATAAAACTCAATGCGAAGATGAATATTTCCTTAAAACAATGAAATCAAAGACAATAAAATAAAATAGTTTATTATATGGAACTGAAAATTAGTCAGGTTTTGAGTTAAATTAATATAAATTGAACTATTAAAATTTTATACAAGTTGGTATTAATTGTTTGAAAGTTGTGTTTAACGTGTAATTACAGTTTCTAAAACTTCATGTTAACGGTCAGAGGTTCATTTCTTTTCACAAACTTTTTTTGATACATTTAACTCAAAATAAATATAACTTGATGTTTTATAAAATTGGATTTATACAGAGACAAGAAATTGAGAAACATATTGTCTTAATTATCATTACCATTTGAAAAGTCAACTTTTCGCAATTGTCAAGTCTTCATGGTGTGACAGCATTTGTCACGTAATACTCTGAGTAAATCTTCTTTGAAAGGCCTGGCGGAAAGAAGGTTATTTTTATTCCATGCCGATTTAAGTTAATGCCCTAGTCTCAATTTTTCACGGCATGCTTTTTTAAAAAAGCTGCTGCTATTGCATTCTGCTTTGTAAACTTCTTCGACGCACCCACACACTCGTGTTCTTTCTAACCCTGGAGAGATTTCGTTCTCGCTTTTCGAGGTCGATTTCTGAAGCAAATGAGTCAGTGGGTCCTTCCGTGAACAAACAAACCGAAATCCCCGCGTTCTTTTCTTCACTTTTTTCAGCTTCTGCTTCCCTTTTCAGTTGTCCCTCTTCTATTTAAGAATGTGGCAAAACATGGAGACTGAACCATAATGTATATCAGCTACACACACGCTCCAGCCAATACGAATTTGACAAAAGCTTTTATTAATTTTTATCCTATTAAAAAACTTTCTTATTAAATAAAAGATTTTAAAAGGTGAGCTTTTATTGGTAAGCTAAAATGAAGAAATTTTTTTTTCTTATCTAAACTCTGGAAGTGTAAGCAAAAATCGTAAAAGCGTGAGGCGCTAACGTAAATACTCTAAATAAATTTGAATTTTAATCATATTCATAACGTATTTTAATTTTTAATGAATCTTTAAAATTTATCTGCTTTTTGATTTTCTTTACAGCTATCGTATAGTTTTCAGCGCCTCACGCTTATACGATTTTTGTTCTGACCTCCAGAGTTTGACAAAAAAAAAACGAAAGAAAGATTTTCCACATTTTTACACTAAAACATTACTAAATCATTACTACACTACTAAATCATTTTAGTCGTTAATATATGTCATGACTCATTACTATATTAATTATTATAAAATCGTTTAATCTGCCTTTTCAAATTCACGTCTGATGGCGCCTCTCTTATTGAATGAAAACTAAATAAAATTCAATGATTAATTTATACTTAAGGTCTGAAATTATTCAAATACTAACTGATCCCGCGCAGAGCATCTGCTTTCGGTTACACGCATACCACGTTTTCCTGGGAGCAAAACTGGCGGTTCAGCGCTCCAAAAAAATCGCCAAGGCAAAAAGAAGGCTCCAAGTTGTGTGCGAATAACAGAAAAGTAGTCAATGTGCAATGTTCACAATAATGTTCCACGATGCTCACCTCAATTTGTGAATTGACACGATTTTATTTTTGCTGAATTAAACTATTTTGAAGTTTATCTAAACGTTCTCGGGCTTTCCTAAGCCCATCTGCTTCATTTCTAACTGATCTCTTTTGAATAATTTCATTCAAAGTTTCCTTATATTGTAAGATATATTGTTCATTATTCATCTTAAACTCATTTTCTTTCTTGAGAAAAGTTATTTTACACCAGAATGAATATGACGAACAGGTAATGACTATGAAGTTATGCCTAACATGGCTAACAATTTTGTTTTGTAAACAAACCGATCGTTGCCATCGGCAAAACAGAAATAAACCTCTTTTCTGTGCCACGTACGTTAGCGTTTTATATATATAGATTGTATTTTTCTCGGGAGCACACTCTTATACCGAATTTTAGAACTCTGCTACACCAGGAAGTGAGTGAAAAATTGATTATAATATTTTTCCGTTTTTACAAACATAAGCCAAGTTAAATAAAAGCGTATAAAGACGTTTCTCAGGATGCGATCAGTGACAAGTCATAAAATATGTTTTTTGTGAAAATAATGCGAATCTATAGCGCCTTATTTAGATTTTATGAAATTTATTTATGGAAATTTGTTTACTTCAATCTTGTTTCCAACAATTTCATTTGCTTTTTCTATTATTGACATGCCACAACATTTCTGTTACTCATTTTTCTGTCATAGCATCAAAAACGTTGATTGATGTTGCGAAAAGTCTGACAGCTAAGCTCCTGAACGGAGAAAAGACGATACATTCAGGGGACGGTGGACGCTATAAAGCATTTTTGCAAATCTTTGACTTAGAGTTATGAAATTTTGTGCGCATATACATTAGAATAAATATCATATATGCTTAAAAACACTTGAAAACTAAATACATTATTTAAAAAAAACACATTCACAAAACTGTGTATTATAATTCCATTAAAAAGTTAATTTGTAGGAAATATTTTTATCCATAATTTTCATAAGTATTTTTTGTTTTTCTGAACTACAATTGACTTATAACTATCTAAAAGAAATCGGAAACCTAAAATGGATACCCAGATTTATTTCTAGTATATGGCAGGAATCCTTATTTCAAATTTTATAAGATTTCCTCAAAATTTAATCCTCATGGAGCCTTTCAAAGACATTTGCATCTGAAAAAAACTTATTTTGAGAGAAATCATTAACAATTCATTTAATCTTTTGAACCCATTAATTATTCCTTTTATTTAACAATTCATATTTTAATTTTGTGATTAACAATACATATTTGATTTGATGATCTGTCGCCAGAATATAACTCAGATCGCCAAACTCAACGACGTAGTGGAACCTTAAAAGAACCCAAACATTCGCTAACTGAACTATTGGCGCCAAAATTTCAGCTTGGCGGCGACTGGGGTTCCATAAACGGAAAAGTATCAGTATGTTTAATTGGAGCTTTAGCAGAAAAGAATAATATAACTGTAAAAAAACGAATGACTTCATGAACAGAAAAAGTTCCATTAAACAAAAAATCAGTGGGGCGTTGGCTCACTTCCAGTCTAGATACAGATTATCTGACTCAAAAAATGATTTAAAGAGTTTCTGATAAACCACCAAACAGCTTTTAATAAGGAGAAAATTAATGGACCCTCGAGGATGGTTGTTGGAAACATGTCAAAAACAGACAAAATTAGAAAGGACAATTGATTGAATATTTGCTGTCTAGGAAATGTAGCTTTGATGTTAATCAATTTGGGTTCTTTTGATTCGCTTCAGGAAAAGAATTACCAAACAAAACAAACTTCATTGAAACAACGGTAAAGAATGTCTAACAAATGAGATGCTATGAAGTTAGAATACCTAGTGTCACGTGCTAGCCGGAAGATTTAAAATTTTGCATCAGTAATTGCAAGTATACAGCTACTATGACCTAAGATCAAGGGTGGATTAAAGGCTAGGCTCACACCAGGGGCCCCGGGCTGAAAAAGGCTCTTAGTAAAATTAATATTTTGTAGGATAATAAATAATAACAACTACAATTAAAAATGAAAATATTAATAAAATATAGTTACAAAGATTAAAATTTCGCGAAGTTATATTTTAAAAAGTAACGATTGACAAGGTGATATCCACAAGTAAATATAAGTGGATCTTTTAGAGGGTTCCTAAGAATCTTAGCGTCAGGGGCCCCCAACAAGCTTCATCCGCCCCTGCCTAAGAGAGATATCGGAATGAATAAACACACTATATGATGCAACGAACTGAAAAGGAAATTTTCCATATGTATTTCATATATACAATGAGTAAACGTGACTTTTATTAGGTCTACAAAAACTAGCCACGTCCATGAGTCAAGGACTTCAGGTAAAGGGTAAATGCTACAGTTCCTGCTGTTCAAAGCGACCCAGAGCACCTAGGCATCACAAGTAGAAGTATGTCTTAGCTCTTATATATGAGGGTAGGCTTCCTTACTGGAAGATTTTCAGGAGGAAATGGCCCGCATTTGTGTTTTGTTAGGAATAAAACCAGAAAAATAGTCAACAGCTTCCACGACTGCAGCAAGTAATTCGTTGCTAAAGATCACGTCTGTCTACGAATTTTCGAATGGTGCTGGTTAAGAGCACACCCATGGCCTTCTTCCTCAGATTCAAATTCCTCAGTGGCCTTGGCGAGATTGTATTACTAGCGCATGTAACTTACACAGCGCATGTAATTTTGAGAGGAAAACAGAAGTTTTGTTGATTAGTGTTCCATTTGTTTTTTTAAAAGAAAATTAGTCATAAGTGACCTTAAATACATATATCCATTCTGCGTGCCACTTCTGGAGTGATTTCAATAATTAAAGCAAATATTATTGTGTTTTGACTCAGCTGTCTTGCATTTCTTTCTATTTTCTTAAAAATAATAAGCTCACTTTAACACAGTTTAAGGCAGGCAGCCGAGAGAGGAGGGACAAAATCCCGGGTTTGCCCACCAGCTTCGGATAAGGAAAAATATATTTTTCTTATTTTCAAGAGTAATTTTTATTTATGACAAATGGAGCTCGCTATGAGTTGAACAATATTTTGACATTTATTTTCTCTGAATATAAAACTCTCACTCTCTCATCATATTAATCGAAGATGCAGTGGATGGCTGGAAGCCAGATTTTCGCAACAATACGTGATGTGACCAGGCAACTGGAAGAAAGACTTCCGTCCGCTGATTAGTCAACACAGATATAATTCGCAAGGGGCTGGGACCGCCTGACAGGGTGAGGGGTTCATATGCCATTACTTTACATGGCTAGGCGTCGGTGGACCTGACTTAAGGTGAAACAAAAATGTAAGATGAATGCACCAAACAGCCGTAAGAATCTAATGCATTCAAAAAATTTATTTTACTGGATGAAAAGTTGTTTGAGTAATCGAAAAAAAATCTTCTTCATTAAAGTCAGAACGTTTCGTTATGATCTAGCCAACGCTTAAAACCTTTTACTCAGTCATGTATATAATCAGGTCAAATGTTATTCCCACTATTGCCATAAAACATTAGATTTGACTTCATTTTAAACATAATTAATTCGATATAATGAAAATATACAACTTCTGTTTTTGACATAATGAAAATCTTTATCAAAAACAGAAGTTGTATACTTTCAATGAGTTTTTTTCTTTACCTCTAATACGCTTAGAAGCAGTTTTTGCGTCCCTCACTCGCGCTGCTCGTTGCTTCTTGTCATTTCGTTGTCTCTCAATCAACTTGACACTTGAATTGCCATTGATTGACTAGAGTAGTGATCACATTTCTCTTGAAGGAAGATGAGCCAGGGAAGCTTACTACAAACTACGGGGACAATTAATAAACACTTAGAAGCTTAAAAGTGGCCAGATAAGGGTGATAAATGAAAAGAGAGCAAGACTCCTGTCAACCGTCATCAGTGATGAGATATTTAAAAACGTTGAGAAAGGGTTCTGACAAATTGCCGGATTATCATCGATTGGACAGATTAGTTATGATTATGGCAACCAAATCATGATTGACGAGCCTTGTGTTCATGAATGCGAACTAAGTATTGTTTCTGCATTACAATGCATACCTCACACGGTTCCCAGACCAATGAAATTCTTCCCGTGGGTTTTAGGTGCTGGAACACTGATAACAGGTTAGATCTCACCTCTGTAAACTATCATCTGTATGGATGGCTCAAAGATACTTCACATGGTTGACAATTTTCTACCGTAACATAAGAGCGAGAAATGTGGCATAAATGACTAATCAACCAACGAAAAAAACCTTTCTGGAGAGAATACACAATGAGAAGGACTGTTGGAGCAAATTGATGGAAAAAAGGGAAACTGTAGAAAAAACGATCCCTACATTTGTATGAATAAGTTTAATAATCAAATTACGGACATTTTTGCATAACACCCTGAAACAATATATCTCTTTGCTTATCTCCACCGGTAAGATTTTGCATTGCTAAAGCCATAAAGATTATTGTCCTGGTGAGACATAAAATTCCACCACTTACTTGGCGACCATCTTGTAATAAATGCCAGTGTCCGTTGTGGTCAATTTCTTGTCGATGACTTTAGCTTGTTTCATCCACTTATCGCTATTGGACAAGGTGATAGCTTCACCAGTACTCTTGCAATCTCCGAACTTGGCGAATAGTTTAAACTGGTCTTTGAAAGACGGGCCTTCGACAGCTGAAGTAGTATTTTCGTTCGAGGCGTTCTCCTTCGTCGCAGGTGAAGAATTCTCCTCAGGGGCAGGTGAACTTCCTTCAACAATGGCCGCCATGGCTTTTACTCAGAAACTGTTGAAGAAACAAAAATTAGTTACTTATTTAAAAAAGTAAATGCATTCGAAACTGTCTTTGAAAATAAAAAAAGTCGAATTTTAATTGCTTGTTTTACTTCCTTGTAAGTTTTTGTAGGTTCGAAGATTTGCAGAAAATCTTTTTGAATATAAGCGGAGAATGATAATCATTTGCAAAATAACTTTGATTAAAAATATTAATTGCAGTTTAAGTTAAAGAATTGTTACTAAATTACTTACTTAAAATACTTACCAGAATTAGTTGTGGAATATTATTATTTGCATCCATCTCTTTGGAAATGAATATTGTATTATTGCAATATTCATTTCCAAAGAAATACACAAATGGAGCATTTCATCATTTTTACTAATAAATTAAATTTATATGATAAAATGTGTATGATGGTTTAAAAAGTATGAAATATTAACCCCTCAATGTTCCAGAATTAATCGAGTAATAGAATTGTACTTAATTGATGCTAATTGTTCTCGAGAAAATGTATAATCTTAATTAATTCTTCATGCTAAGTCTCCTGTGTAAAGTCAAGAATGGATGAATATTGTAATTTGGCATATAGGGTTGGGACATAAATTGTCATCTTTTTATCTGAATGCTTGCATGTCATTGTCTCGAAAAATATTCAGACCTATTGAAAGTATCTGCCGACTCGAAACAAAAGTTTTAAAATGTAAATATTTTCAAAGAATACAACTTTAAACTTTAGTTGCGAAACAAAATCAATGAAACAAATTTGAATGTAGTAGCTAAAATTTTCTTCTAGATTATTCAGAACAGATAAATACAAATTCAAAGTCTCATTTGTCTATAGTTGAACTCATTTTAATTTATGTAACTCGGAGAGTAAATAAATGAAATTTATGCTTATTTTGTGTCTAGCTCAGGGGTTCCCAACCATTTTCCCTTCGCGTACCTCTTGATTAATCGTTTTATTTTCGCGTACCCTCTATTGACATATCCACCTCCAACCCCTACCCCAACCATCCGTTTGTGCAAAGAAGTTTTATTAATAAGGTTAAGGGATTAGGAAAGCTTAAGAGTCAAATTACCTGAATTAATAACATTTGCAGGACATTTTTGATTTTACATTTTATTCCATTTTTACAATAGCATTAGTTCAATGCCAAAACAAATGAAACCGGCATCGTAATAATTTCACATTAACTTATAAGGATAGCTAAAAATTACACTTCGTAATAATCAACTATTAGAGTGGTGGAGTTATTAAACAGCAAGCATTCACTTGAGGAAACAAAATTCTGTAACTTTTTAAATCCCTTATGTTTTCTTGTTTCCGCCATTACTAACTTCGATTTCGAGTACCCGTAACTAGTCCTACGCGTACCACAGATTGGGAACCACTGCTCTAGCTGAACACATTTTAATTTTTGTAACTGAGAGAGTAAATAAATGAAACTTATCTCTGTTCCAAAATAATTTCCATGATATTTGCGTAATTTATCGAAATCATTCAAACTAACAAACAAAAGCCTCTAAATGAAAAATAAATGTTTTATGTTTATGCATAGATATCTGTAAAATCATGAGATCATATCATACTTTTAGAATTTAATTCCAAACGAAACTTAGCATTAGACTGAGAATTAGTACGAAAATGTATTGAGTGATTAATAAAACTTTTGAAATTAGTAAGCATTTATATAAAATTAAAATTCAGCTTACAGGAAATTTAAACGCAAAACGTATTTAAAAATCCGCATTTCTTTATTACACGCAGATCATATTTAAACATCTGTCTTTCACTTCTAAATAAAGTAAAATCAAAATTTAATTTATTCTGAATTCCAAGAATATCCTTTCAAATTAAGTAACATAAGAAATTTTAAATGCTTTAATAAATATGACATTTTTTGTGCAGAAAGATATTTTAACACTTTCCCGCAATAAAGTTTCGAATAAATATTTTAATTTTGCAAACGATTCGTCGCATCTCATGGGTGAATTTCCTCCGCTGCGGTGGCTTTATCGTGATGCGGAAACTCGAAAAGATCACGTAACCCTTCTTATGACGGATGTACGGACGAGACAGGGCAGGTGCTAGGCTCAAGGATTCTCCATCCCTCCTCCCACTGCCCCAGAACCGTCTAGAACATTTTCTGAGAGATGTTTTCAAGTGCCAGGCTGTTTTGCTTCATTCCAGATTTATTCATTTGCAGACAGAATTCTTACTCTCAGAATTTATTTCATATTTTTGGGGAATCAGACCACATAACCCAACATAATTATTAAATCTTCTCATTTTTTCAGCTCACCGTAAGAAGAGACCATAAAATGCCGATTCGCGCGACTTCAGTCGTATTAAAAACATAACTGCGCATGTTATTTAATAGATAACTGCACGTCCTCTTCCTCTGTGTGGTGACATCACATCTTTTTTCCTTTTGTTATGGATGACAAAATTAAATTGGTACGTTGCACTTGATTCGTATCACGTGAGCATGTATTGCAGCCATTATTTTGCGCAATAAACACGGAAATGATATAAAAATTGTATGAAATTACTTTAAAATCTTGTTATGAAATACTTCATAGATATCCTAAATGTGAATTTTAATTTCTGTTTAAAACAATTTCTGTTTATAAATGCTAGCTAGCTTTATTTAATAAGCAAAAATTATTTCTTTTCGTTGTGAGCCTGAACGAGTTTCACCCCTCATGTTTTGGTCTTATGCTACCTTAGTTAACAGGATTTCGAGCCAAATTTTGTTTAAAATTCTGGGTGTCAAAAGTATCAAAAATTCTCAGATATCACAAATGGCAAGGACATAAAAGCTTTCTTCCAAATCTTCTCGGAAGAAAACTCGTATTAAATCTCGAATGTATACAAGTTTGTATTCATCTAAGCTCAAAAGATATCTGATCAGCTCGCGATAGCTTTTGGTTAAGGATGGATTAGAATTATTGGTATAACAACCCAATTTTGGTAGGCTGCGCCAAACATAAGATTAAAATTAAACTAATCATCTAAAACTATCTACTAATCTTTAACTAATTAAAATTAATCATCTAAGCTCAAAAGTTATCTGATCAGCTCGCGATAGATTTTGGTTAAGGATGGATTAGAATTATTGGCGTAACAACCCAATTTTGGTAGGCTGCGCCAAACAAGATTAAAATTAAACTTGTATATACCTTAACAAATATGATTATCCAACTGTAAAAGCTTGAAGTAAAATATATTTTCGAGGTAAGATATAAAAAAACAGCATTTATCTTCTTTCTACTGGTAAATATACTTGTGAAATTGAAACTGACACAGCTAAAAATTCAGACTGAAAAGCGAAATATGCATCATACGATCTCAAAGAAATAATATTTCACAAGTGGATCACATTTTGATTCCTTGTAGAAGTAAAAAAAAATCCGCAGGAACTGATGAAATCCTCGCGGTAACTGTTAATATCGCATTCGAAACATTTTCGATACTTTTCATAGGAGTCAATTCAAACTCACGTAATAAACGATAATGACTCGCGCTTATTCAAATATGAAATCCATTGCACATCGTGCAATTGCTACTTGTAAAGAAAACGTCTTCCATTGTTTGAAAATCAGTACTTATTACCCCCCCCCTTTATAATTTCTTTATAATGCAATTTTAGTTTTTACATAAAAGTAAAACTAAAAATGATAAATTTTTATCTGATTTCCGGGGTTGGTTTTGAGTGTATCAAATTTTTGATCCTTCTTTTCTTTTTTTCTAGGCCGCGGTGGCCCAGTGGTGAGGCTTCGGTTTGGGGGGGCCGGAGGGTTCCAGATTCCAAACCCGATCCCACTAAGATCCACCGTGCATGGAGCCTGCTGCACGCTAAATCATACGTAGTGGTCAAACGTCCTCCCGTTGGTGTGGCGTAAAAATACCCACACTGGCCCGGCCTACCCAAAAAGGGTGTAAGACCGGTAGAGGACCAGTGGGGAGACCTCCACCAGCATGTGGAGGAAGGGATTTATTGGGTACAATAAAAAAAATGATACAGGCATTGCCCGAACAGGGGCAGTAATTTTCAATACAAGAGAGCTGGGAGTGTAAACATGGTTCGACCCACCTCGGTGGGGAGAAAATAGCTTGATTTACTGCTCGGGCAAACAAGGAACAGTAAAAATAGATAAAAATAGATAAGTATTGAAAAAGAAACAAACAAATAAACACAGAAAAAGCAGTAAAAATCAGATATATAAAAAGGTCAAATATTTTGAAACCCCATTGTATGAAAACAAAACATACACAAACAATATTACACATCAAACGACACACAAAACACAAATAGAAACTGTACCAAACAGAGAATTAAAAATACGTAAATTAACAATAATAATAATAATTACTTCTGAGATAGAGAGGAATAAATTCCGTTAGTCAACGGTAATGCACGTCCCGCGTATAAGGGAATATCAAATTATCAGTTACAGAATGTTTTTTTGAGTAAAACTGCGGGAGTTAAAAATTACTTTATGTCCTATACAGGATAAAAACGGCCAATGGGAGAGGAAAAGGAATGAAATTTTGTAGTCTAAAAATAAAAACAAGGTCAAAAAGTAGAATGCATAGCCCCATCCCCCCAAAAAAATCTAAACAACGTTAGGGCATTGACAACGTGGCAACAGGTTTCCAGAACTGCGGAGAGACTCGGGAATTGGAACAGTCATCTATTGTCGGGGCCAATGGACCAATAGCTGCCATAGGGCGCCGAGAGAATTCCACACCAAGGAACCGACAGGGTACAATAAGTTAAAAAAAACACGCATAAACAAGTGGAGAGCGCCATAAACCTACAGAACTGTCATTCAGTGAAAAATTAAATAAAAAAGTATTTCTTAAAAAGCTCAACTCATGTAAGTGGAAGTTTGGAGAGGGGGGTGCCAGCTTAGGTGTCGTCCTCGTCATCTGACTATGGTTCAAAATTACGAGGTCTGTCCCAAAATAACCCTCGTGTTGCTTCAAAACGGGACGCTAATATAAACAAATTAAAACTAAACCTCCCTTTTCTATTAATTAAATGTCTCAGGACAAAGAGACGAAAAGAATGTATGTCATTGAAGTTGAATGGCCGATGAACCTGGCCGCTCAGAGGGGTGTGAGTGGCCATAGCTAGAGGCTACTTTATGTCTATGGGCCATAATTCCATGCCAACTGAAAGTGGCCGTTGAGAAGATGATCTCTATGCAAGGGTGGCCGCTTAGAATAGTTTTTCTGTGTGGAAGAAATCTATAAATCGCAGTATACTGAACAAATTATTTAAAAAGGAAATTTTCTTCTGAAGAAATACATCTTAATACCTTATCAATTTGTCAGAAAAAAAGTCACCTTTCTCTTGCAATTTCAATCGCGAAATATTTAATAAGTAGCAAAACAATTTTTGATTAATTTTTACTAAAGATTTTCAGCAATCGAATTGAAAAAAAAATCGCCTCTTCTGCTGTTGCTATATTTAATCCTTACTTAACCTACTTCTGCTGCTTTAATTTTAACCCCAGTGGTTAAGAAAACTCCTAAGACTGCCTGTCGACTGCATTCAACGTTTTGGCGTCGATCCTAGCAAAATCATCTGTCTGTATCACTGCACACCCACATAACAAGGGAAGATCCTTTTTGAAGGTTATTTTTGTGTTCGGGCCTGGTTTGACAAATGAGATATCCAGAGCTTTTACACAAATGCAAGAAAAATTAAAAGTTCTTTTCACACATTCTTTTTTAAAAAAAAACCTCATCTATATTTGTCTAAACATATTTTATAATCTCCTTGGCATTTAAGAATGATAACCATAGAAAGAATTCAATGAAATAAAAGATCTTGGAATTCCATAGTACCAAACTTGACTCAGCAATCTGATAGTTTCCAAGAAAAATATTCTTCAGTACAATGCACTCATATTTTGGAAGACTCTGGGATTTATATTTTTTATCATTTCTGAGCTGTTAATCATAAATAAATTATCAAGGTTTGACAAATGAGGTATTCAACTTTTTTCATACAAACGAAGAAAAATTAAAAGTTCTTTTTACACGTTCATTTGAAAAAACACATGTGTTCTATTTTCCTGTCTCAATTGATTTTTATAATTTCCAAGGAAGGATAACCGTAGACAAAAACCGCTGAAATCAAACACCCTGGAAATCTAACGTACCATGGCCGAGTAAGTAATATGGTAATTTCCAATAAAAAATATTATATTCCAATGCACTTGCAAAAAAATAGTGCAAATAGTACTAAAGAAGAAGTAAGAAATGGTGCAAACGGAAGATTAAAATGTACTCATATTTTGAAGAATTCTAGGATTTACATTTTGGTCTCTTCTGATTCTGTTGTTACTTGTGACTATGATATCAAAGAAGCCTATTCAACTTATATAACGGATATCTTTTATAATGGAGCTTTTTACATCTGCAATTAAAATATGAACATCAGGATCATCGATCATTTTATGTACTTAGTTAGACTGCAATTTAATACTTATGCTGTATGCAGATAGGTGTTTGACTTACTATTTTGGATATTTTGAATTAATAGTCTACTGTTTCAGTATAAGAAGGTTTAAAACATTAAATTATAGATGGTATTTGTTTTAATCAGATATAAAAGATTTTTATTTTAGTGAGCAGGATTATTCTGCTGTGATGTATGTATAAATAAATTAATATTGATAAAGGTTAATTGACATTAAATGTTTCGTGCTTTTTGTGCTTTGGGGTTACCGTATTAACTGTTACAAGGAGAGACAAGCAAACAGACAGTCTACCTTTTGAAAGTTTTTTTTTCCAAAATTAAATTCAGATCTACAATTTTGATGCAAGATAATATACTAAAACTTTTGCTGCATTTTACTTGTAGAATTTTATTAAGTATATTATGTTGAGACCAATTCATACTGTAGAAAAGTTTAAAAAAACTGTTTTATGACATCAAGTTGGCAGTTCATTTGTAAAGAGATCCATCAATTTGTTTAACCGCAACCAGTAATTATACTTCATAATTAAGTGACTCATGGTAACAGTGGCAAATTCAGAATTCATGTCTGGGGGGGGGGAGGGGCTGAGGACATAAAAATTTTGTATCGTCGTGACAAATGTCAAACATCGTGGCTTATGTAAACCAAAACACTTTAACTTTACAGACTTTACTCACCTGACAGTAAGAATCATAAAGAACATTACAATACTTTGGATAATTCAATAAAAAAAACAACGAAATAACTAGTCGGTGGCCTAGTGGTGCGGTCTCGGCTTTGGGGCCGGAGGGTTCCAGGATCAAAACCCGATTCCACTGAAGATCCGATGTGTATGGGGACTGTTGCACGCAAAATCATACGCAGTGGCCAAACGTCCTCCCGTTGGTGTGGCATGGAAGTTTAGAGAGGAGGTACCAGCTCAGGTCTTGTCTTCGTCATCTGACCGTGGTTGAAAATTACGAGGTTCGTCCCAAAATAGCCCTCGAGTTGCTTCAAAACGGGACGTTAATATAACTAAATCAAATCAATCAAATAGCCAACAAACGTTTTCGGCCGCGTCAACGTTATAAAGTGGAATGGCTAGAAAAGCAGGGAAAGTTTCGAGCCTGTCAAGCCAGAAAGCAATGTTGTCTCGTTTTCATTATTTTTTTTAAAAAGTGAAATTAAGAACAAACAGTTGTAGTGATTTTAAATAAAATCAAGAATTCTGATTTAGCTCTCGGGGGGGGGGCTGCAGCCCGATAGCCACCCCCCGGATTCGCCACTGCATGGTAAACTATGGCTCGAAACGTCATAATCGTATTTGTAGCAGTTAGGTTTAATAGAATACTAATGACAAAGTAAGGAGAGGTATAAATGCCATAATAAAGATTACGAGGGCGTAGTTTTGCAGACTTCCGGACAATCAAAATAGATATAGGAGAATTTTTCCCCCCTAATTCAAGCACCTGGAACCAGTGCATTGGTATTCAATTAGTTCGCTCTATACAAATGAGAAATCTCACGCATGCGTGATGCGAATTAACGAAATTATAGGAAGCTACGCTAGCCGTTCTTTCAATGCGGAAGTAATTAATTGTACAAAAGACATGGGCGCATGTGAAATTCAGTGCGTAGCGTCGGTTGCTACGTGATAAACTGACATTGTTGACGCCCATCTACGCTCCCCCTCTTCTAATTTGAATAATTTTGTTGAGCACTGTTTAATAATAAATTGCGTAGGAAAAGCAAGTGTACCTTTTATCACCGAGAGGTATTTTAATAGAACGCTGGTATAAAAATATTTTATTCATTTAGTTCATATTTAATGAAATGTTACACTTTCTATCGTTTTTCAGTAATCAATTATCTAAAATTCAAGCTTTACGATCCGTGGTAATATATTTTGTTGGAAAACGAAAAATTGGCTTTTTCCTTTTAGGAGTTACGTTGCATTAAAGCGACCCATAAATCTCGGATTAGACAGGCCAGATCTGAATTTCGATTGTTTACTCCAGTTTGAATAAGTGTCCCGAAAGTGCCGAATCAAGCAATTTCAATAAATAAATCGATTTTAAACCAAATCATGTTTTTTAAAAAGTTAATCTTAAACTCGGAACTTCTACTTTACGTAAAGTAACGGAACGTCCCGGATTAGCCAGGACAGTACCAATTTTCAACTTCTTGTTCCAGAATGGTAAAAAGTCCCGGCTTTGTACCGTTTTTTAACTTATCAGTAAATTATTCATTAAATTGTTTTTTTAACTGGACGTAATTTCTTTTAGTTTGATTTTGAAGAATTCTCCTTCCAACTTTTATTTACACAGAATATGACCACCCCAATTCAGAGGTTCTCAACCTGTGGTACGCATACCCCTGGGGTACGCGAAGGACCATTTGGGGGTACGCGAACTCAAAGTTGGTAATAGCGGACACAAGAAAACATAAGGAATTAAAAATGTTACAGAATTTTGTTTCCCCAAGTTCTTGTAAAAAGTAAAAGTGAAAGTTGTGCAAGTCCTAAACCTACCCTCAAAATAAGTAAAAAAGAAATCAAAAGGAAGTTCAATTTTTAGCTATCCTTAAATTAATTCGAAATTATTACAACACTGATTTCATCTGTTTTGACGTTGAACTAACACTATTGTAAAAATGGAATAAAATGTAAAATCAAAAATAAGTCCTGAAAATGTTATAAATCCCTGTCATTTGACTCTTAAGCTTACCTAGGCCCTTAACTTTATTGATAAAATTCTTTGTATAGACGGATGATTGGAGGGGAGGGATATGATAGTAGGGGGTACGCGAAGATAAAAAGCCTAATCAAGGGGTGCGCGAGGGAAAAAAGGTTGGGAACCTCTGCTCTAATAGGACCAATGTGGATGAATCAGCCATAAGGAATAATTGGAAAAATATATTACTTATGCTTGTTTATCTCTTCTCCCTTTTTAAAAATATCTACGATTTTATTATTTTTGAATTTTTATTGTATATTATGTAAATGTATTTTTATTGTATTTATTGTATATATTATTATTATTATTTATTGTATATATTATTATTATTATTTATTGTATATATTATTATTATTATTTATTGTATATTTTATTGTATTTATGTATATTATGTAATGACCAATGAATCAGCCAGAAGGAATAATTGGAAAAATATATTACTTATTCTTGTTTATCTCTTCTCCCTTTTTAAAAATATCAACGATTTTATTATTTTTGAATTTTTATTGTATATTATGTATTTACTGACTAATTTTTTTTAAAAAATACTCACTGGTCCTTCCCCTAGCCAAAGTCCCGAATTGCTCTCGCAGGTTCTAGAGCGCCCCGGACTGAAATTCTGTAATTCTGGTCACTTTAGTTGTAGTATCAGAATTTGTTCCTCTACTTACGGAATGCCAAACAACTTTTGTACTGCTATATCACGCAACGACTAGGATTTCCCCCCTCCCCAGTGGATCTCATCCTTTTCTTTAATCATCCAGCAGATAGCTTCACTACCCTGTCTTATTCAATCACCCCATGTGTAGTAGGTATAGTATTTGTAGCTTATGACGAGAAAACAGAATAGTTATCTACTGTTAGTCGAATAATAAGTTTTGAGTTACGACTTTCTGAGGGTAAAGAACTTTCCAGTTCATTCAAATTCTATTTTAAAATGATATTTAAGATTTTTCTAGCACGTCATTCAAAGGTAAAATTTTCAAATAAGATGCACATAAAGTTTTTCCGCTGTGTCATCGGTTGAGTTACTAAAGTACATAAACGTATTAATTATGAATTAATTATCGAATGACACAATTTATTTTATCTTTAGTTCAAACAATGCGAATGAAACGTATGAAAATTCAAATTTTGCGTTCGCTGTAGTTTTTTTCAAATAATGTTGTAGTTCTTATCAATTTCAAATAACGCGTTACCGCGACATAATAAATAAAATAAAACACGCTTGGTCAAAACTATCTGAAAATCTAAGTAGTAAAAAAGTTTCATAAAAAGTAAGATATGCAAGTATGTATATATATATATTGCTTTTTTATTTCGAAATCCATATTCAAGTCCGGTGTTTTGATGTGAATCAATGTTAAAATCATTCCTTTAAAAAGAGAACTTATAAAGGCAAATGATAAACAAAAAAGTTCCGACCTAAAAAAAATTGATCCTTACCATCTTTAGGAATTTTCCACCGCATTAATTGATTGAAACATAATCCTACCATAATAAAAAAATTATTTATTCTGAAAATTAATTCAGTCTAAGTCTGTAATCTGAGTACAAAAAAACAAGTATATTAAAATTTTAATAGTAAAAAATGAATGTCATATGAAATTAATGACTAAATCTAATGACCCATAGCGAATTCCTTCAGAAAGAAAAATACAATAATTTTCTTAAAAGAAGATGGAGAGGAACCCTTTTTTATTCTTTATTTAAAAACTGTTTTGGTTAGATAATAAAACAAGTAATATATAAAAAAAATTAAAGTCAATTCCTACTGAGGTGAACAAAGAAAAATTTTATTTTAGAATTTTTTTTCTCCCATATAAAACTAAAATTAATTAATTAAATTTAATTAATGAATTAATATTTGAAAAAACTGTATTAACATCAAGTGTCATTGCATGCGCCCCACGTTTTTCGTTTTAAATCTGTATGGGGTTATAAATCTGTATGGGGCTAGAAGAAATTATTTTATACTTTTTAGTCCGTTTTAAAAACGTGATATATTAAAATTTTCATTTTATTTAAATAATTATTTTCTACTTTTTAGTCTTGTGTGTGTGAAATTTTGCAATCGATTTTAAACATCTTGCTGAGATCATGACGGAGATACGTGGCAAACTTCAGGTTTATTTCAGTTCCTCTTCACCTGATCATAAATAAAAAAGTTGTTATTTTCCTGAAAAATTAAGTTTCGTGACGAAGAGACCTTCGAGATATAATGAAAAACGTACTGCGCATGCGCAAAGATATGGCTAAAATATGGGGGTGCTTCGATGATCCCATGAGCCATCCATATACCCAAGAACCAAGTCTGTAATGTTAATAGTTTTCGAGATATAATGAAAAACGTACTGCGCATGCGTCATGCAAAATATGAAATGACAGACAAACGGACAAACATACAGACAAGAAAGCGAATTAATATTGCATTGTCATCTAGTTCTGAGCTATGTTTAAAGTTTCAAGTCTCCAGCTCATCGGGAAGTTAGTTTAAAATCGATTGCAAAATTTGAACAAGATATGTATAGGGAGAGTGTGAACTAATAGTAGGAATTGAAAAATCGGACAAAGAGCTGAAAATCGAAGCTCTTCTGTCTAAAGTTTAAAAATCTAGTTTAAACTTTATGGTCTAAATCTAGTTAAAAATTTTAGCTAGTATTTTAAATATTAAATCTAGTTAATTTTTTTAAAACATAAACTATTTACTTACAGGTAAAATTCGGGAGATGACGAGCTATTTAATTAAAATTCGGGACAAGCCTGGGGGACTTTTTTCGGTATAGAACAAACAGTCCAAATTTGGAACTGCCCGGCTAATCTGAAACGTCTGGTCACCTCAAATTACACAGAAGCTCAAACTGAGAGAATCTAGTGACTAACGTAATTAATTTAGAAATTATCTCCTTCTACAGGCAAAATGGAAATATAAAATGATGTTATTTTTCTGACGAGAAACTCGATTTTTTTCAATAAAAGACAGATTACAATGATACGAAGCAAACTAGCCTGGTTCTGAATCGACTTGTTTTTGCTTGCTACCGAACTTGTTTTTATTAGGAATGCATTATTTATATATCTGTACTCAGAGACGAACTACCTCATATGAAAATTTTATCATTTTACAGCAGAGCGAAAAGTAGTTTCAGAACGTAATTAGTGCAATTAGTTAAAAAAATCTTACAATATCATAAATATAACGTAATGGTCTCTAAGAAGTTCCAATCCTCAGTTTTAATTAGAAATATTTGCTGCAGCTTCAAGTATCATATTTTCAAATAAGAAGCGTAGACATGCGATAAAAATGTATGTAACAACACTTAAATATGATGCAAGATTATTTCTACAATTTAAAACGACTTTAGTAAAAATGTCATAGTAAGAATATTATTTTAAATTTTATGTTTATGTTAACAAAAATTCTGTTTCTTGCAAATATTATTAACAAAATTATAGCAATTGAAGTTATTCTGAATTTGATTATTGCAATAGGAGTGCAAAAATTCAAGAAATACAATAGTTCCATGATTAAAAGAAGATATATGCAAAATTTTGCCTTACTCGTCCCGAAATGTCAATCACACCATCTTGGGGAAAAATTTAATAAAAGTTGAATCTGTGTAAGTTTTATCAGATATAAGTATCATATACCTCACTGGCCGAACACCAAATGCACTTCACTTGCTACTTCGGGAAACAAATGGTTATTCATTCCTAATTTTCTTATATGCTTTTTAATATCCATATACTCTTTTTTGTACTTTTGCCATTTTCTGGTATTTATGGCTATGCTTCCAAAACGAATGCTTATTTCAATAATAAGAACTGCAAACGTACTCATTTTATTAATAACGGTTCATAAGTAGTACAAGAATGTCCTAATAAAAGGTTTTTCATTCTTTTGTCCAAAAAGAATGAAAGACATGATCTGACAAATTTTCCCGCTTCTAGCAAAAAGCACTTCCGAAAACAATGTTCTACAATTTATTCTCTGCATAAAAGGCCAAGAGGGAGAGGGGAGTAGCAAAACACTTTGCCTAAGTTTCACTTTCAGAACTCAGTGGTTGTGTATCACATCCAGGGCTGGCCATTTTCCAAAATGATTTCCGCCTTTTCTCGTTCGAAACGGAAACATTGTTTTTTTGGCTCAATCTTGTGACAACTTATTGCAATGCGATATCGCTTGTTTCTAAATGAATAGTTAAAGCATAGTAACATAAATCAGGTCACATTCGCAATGCGACTACGAACTGATTTTTCAATTTTTTGTTTATTGAAAAGGTATAAAAGGATTTAAGGAACTATTTTCACGCGTGACTTAAATTTGAAAACATTTCAACAAATGTATAGAGTAATAACCTACCACATTGTTGCCTAAACCAAACATAGTTCCTGCATTAAGTATTTTATTTTGGGTTTGTTTATAATGAAAATATAGCTGTGTTTTTTAAAAAGTTTTTGAATAAAAAGAAATTCAGAACACGGAATGGAAATCACAGTACAGCAAAAGATGCCATAATGACAATATTTTAAGAATGGCTTATTTCCCTTGCTTTGGTGATAATAATTTCATTTTGCACCACATTTGTTCTAAATTTTATTAGAAAAAGAAAGCAATTTTGGATATTGTCAACGAAATTTTGCTGGTATAAATTCTTGCATATCTACAAAACATTCAATTTTGAAAAAAGAAGAGGTATTGCTTTTTATAAAATTTCAATTATTTCACCTTGTCAATTGCTTATATTTTCATTTGTTGTCACAAATACGAAGTAAAAAGTATACTTAAACAAAATTTATTTTAAAAGCGTTTTAAATAAAAATTAGACTGGCATAAAAATAACCATTCTTTGCGTAGGAGACATATTTAAATGAGACTGATTAATTATTTCTTTAAAAAGTTTTTTGAGAGTCAGTGTATCATCATTATTTCATCGATACTGCGAAATTGCAAACTTCACTATCTAAAACTTTAACCTTTTTAGATTATTTTAAGAATTTTAACAAACTATCTAATCAATTAAATATCCAATCGAATTATTAATATTCGATTTACTTATAAAATCAAATATTATTCATAATTTCTTAAACATTTTGGGTAAAATGTTTGCCTGTTACAGTACTGAAAACCGCTAGACAAAGTTTTCTTTGAAAAATATTATTTCTTACCAGATCTTATACATAGATAAAATTCCTTGAAAATTCATTGCTGAAAATTTCTATATTATTCAATTTTTATTGAATCTGGCAGGAACTATATTGTAACTAAACATCTTTCCACTTTTTTCTCTTAAACAAAAAAGTTTTTATTATCTTTTACACTACTAGACAGATACAAAGTCATTTGATAGCAAATGGCCAAATCCTTTCATTAGAAATATTGAGCATGTGGAATTTCTCAATATTTGTTTTTATTTATCTTAAATATTACTATATCTCATTTTTTGTATAATCTCTTAATATAAATTAGTATATGCTTTTAATTTTTTGTAAAATTTTTAAGAACTTTTCTCGTGGTTTAAAGACATCATTAACTAAGATGTTATGGAGTCAAGCTTTTTGATATCTTCAAAATATAATTTGGCCAGATATTAGAGAAAGGATTTATATGAAGAAAATTTACTTCTTCCGTAAAATTTATTTGTTGCTTTTTAAATTCCAACATGAAAATTTCCGAAGTAAACTAGCAAACTATGGCTATAATATAAAACCTCATGTTCACTCTAAATATCTTCTTAATCGTTAAAACAAAATAGAAGCAACATTTGAGGGACTCGTTGGAAAACAAAAATATCACAAAGCCAGTTCTTTCTCAAAACTCTACTCAAGTGACTGCCTGGTACAAGACTGGCAAAATATTTGTTCTATATTCAACTGAACAAGTTGATTCGAAGACAAAACATTAAGGTAAGAGAACAGATTAAAAATAAAGTATTTATTTACATAGAATCTATTTTTCTTCATTTGGGAAGTCATCACTCTGGTGAATGCATATTTTTATTGGAACTCAAATAAAATACAACAATTTAAGCTTCAGTTGCTTGCGTATTCCACTTTCATAAGATTGTAAATAAATTCGAATGCTTGATTTCAGATATATCTTTAAAATTTGAGTAAAATCATATATTTAGGCCCATATATCATCCTTGATATGGGAATCTATATATTTCTGCTACTCTACTACTATAAATCTATTTGATTTATTCTTCAATGAACTTACAAAAATGTTTAGTTTATTTTGGTTTCCTTTTAAATAAATTTTTCTATTGATGCTTACTTTACAAAAGGCTAATAATTGTTTCTTTTACTGACAGCAAGTAATTGACAGTAGGCTTGAGACAATTTCTCATTTGCCCAACACTGGTAATGAGTGATTGGTTACTCCAGTAGCAAAGATATTGTACAATATTGTACGATACTGAACAATATTCGCAATATTTTATAATATTGTACAATATCATATCATATTATATAATATTGAACAATATTGTACAATATTGGGCAACTTGTTGAGCTACCTGGGTAGTGCTGTTTTTATTTATTTCATTTGAACTTTGAGTTGTTATTTGGATACATAATTGGATGTAGTTATGCGATAGGAAACTCAATTCAAAATACACATATTGAGATATAGATCAAACACATTACAGGAAAAATTAAAGGGCTGCATTTTTTTCATGATTAGCTCTTACGAGTAATGCGGGGTTATGCAATGGATTACAGTCGATTCTAATTTCCAATGAAAATACACGCACTTAACGTATAGTGGCGTAGCTACCGGGATGCAAGTGTGCAGTGGTGTAGTCGCAAAATTAGCAGTGCAGGAACGCTCTCACCTGGATGACAAAAATTACGCTGTTTTAAGGGCTTTTTCACAATTTTTTCTTATTTATTTCTCTTGAAAAAAACACCAGTGCTGGAACGCCGTTCCGGTGCGTTCCGGCTCCACTACACCCCTGCAAGGGTGGTATAGATGCCCCCTAGCAACAGTTTCAGGAGGTGAGCAGTAAAAATATTACTGCTTTTATGCCATTTTTGATATGATAAAGGGATGTAAATATAATACCATGTCCCGGCGCCATTTACTCTAGCTAAGCAACTGATAATGACTGGAGTTAAAAAAAAATCATAATATTCTCCGTAGGCCACTTACCCTCGCTAAGCCACTTATATTGACTGGGGTTAAATAAAAAAATCATAATATTCCCCGTGGGTCACTCACCCTCGCTAAACCACTGGCCATGTTGACAAAATGTTAGTGTGTTTTTCTCACTATTTAAAGTCAAACGCAATGAGTGGGAGAAAAATACCATGCCACCAGGGCCGGATTACTAAATAGGCAAGTAGGCAACTACTTATGGGCCCCACCACTTTTGGGGGCCCCAAGAATTTTTTTTTTGGTATTTTTAGGGTAAACTAGTTCTGGGCTTACGTTTGATTTACAAGGCCTACTTATTTAAACATATTCAACTTAACTATTGCTTAAATTTCAGAACATTATTCTTCGAATATGTTTTATGTTTTCAAATTTGCTTACAGATCAGTGTGGTCCAGTCTTTTTTTTCGTAGTTGGATGACTCATTCAGAAGTCAACAGCTTTGGAAATCTTTGTATTGGAATATTAAGATTCTGTCAAAAATGTTTTGTCAATTTTTTAATTTTTGTTTAAAATTATTTTTAACTTAATTTTTTTATATACGAGTTAAATTTTTTAATAATAAAACCAACTTTTTGATGGTGATTCGCAATTTAAATGCTTTGTTATTTCAGTTTATCATAATATGTGCTACTCAGCAACCTGCATGTACAGAGATTAAATTAAAATCAATAAAAATATATCTGTCATTGGAAATTGGGGAGGGGTAACAGGGCCCCGAAACTATCATTGCCTAACGGCCCTCGCAGGGCTTAATCCGGCCCTGCATGCCACTGATGATGACGAGGGTGGGGCGAGGTGAAAAAATCATAATATGACCAGGGCGCCATGTACAGCTTTCAATAATAAAAGCGAATTCCAAAAAATGGCGGGTGATTCCCATTTGTATAACTGCGTTCAATTTCCCAAATACACAGAACCAGGAATAAGATGGCATGCTTATTTTTTTAATCCGTGAGAAATTTCTTTGAATAATCATTCCTATTGTTAGAATATCCATTTTTTCATATTACATGCAAATCGAATTTTCCTATTTCCGTGCTAAACGCTAGCTTAATCATTCTTCGCATCGTCTTGAGAAGATGACATATTTTTTTTAATATTTATTTATTTCATTTGAACATTCAGTTGTTATCTGGATACAAAATTTGATGTAGTTATCCAATAGGGAACCCATTTAAAAATATACACATATTGAGATATAGCTCAAACATTACAACATTACTCAAAACGTTAGGAAAAATTCTATGGCTGCATCTTTTCAAAATTAATTATTGAATTACAAACCATGAAGTATTATGCAATGGACAACAGTCTATTATATTTTCCAATGAAAAATTACACGCACTTAACACACAGCTTGCAATAATGAAAGCGAAATCCATAAAATAGGAGATGGTTTCCAATTGTCTTTTCACCTAATACACAGAACCAGGAATGAGACAGTATGAATAAGAAACTGGAGTAAGTGCAGAAAGAGTACAAGATAAAAGAGATAAAAGAACAATAATAAAAGCAATATCTCTCTTTAGATGGAACTAGGTGCTCACGCCTGCAAACAAAGCCTCCCTTGTTTGTAGTTGGCGTCTGTTCTGACATGATGGCGATAGGAAAGATTTTTTTAAACCTTTTCTTCTTTGTTAGTAAAGATTGTTTAGATTTCGTTTTTGTGAAATGTTTTTTTTCCTATTTTTGTTTCCAATTGTCAGGGATAGGTTCAGGCCACAGAGAAAAAGTTTATTTGACCTTAAAGTCGTTTTTCCTCGACATAAAACTTATTCCAATTAGAATCCAAAATGGAAAGTGGCCTTTGACGAAATTTTACATATGGATTCTTCCTTCCTTGGTTTGTTCAATCGTATGTCGTCAATTTTGTTGCGTTTTAATGTCTATTATAGTTTTGTTTTAATATAGTATGAATAAACTTTTTAAATCAGTGAGAAATTGCTCTGAATCATCATTCCTATTGTTAGAATATCCTTGTTTTCATATTACATACAGTGTGAATTCCTATTTCCGTGCTAAACGAAAGCTTAATCATTGTTTGCATCCTCTTGATAAGGTGTCATATTTTTTTCAATGGCAATATTGGATAGAGGATTACAATGTCGGTCTTCAATCAGAAATGTTGACATCATTTGTAGGTGTGACTTTTTACCCCAGATAACTATTAATAGCATTCAAGTCACATCACTTTTGTTTCCTTTCGTCAACTGATAATCTTAAGCTAGATAAAGAGATTAGTTGATGCTGATAAATATTGCACTGCCTTTTGTCTTTGATTTACACACCCTTCAAACATTTAAGTACTTAAAGATGTAGCTTACATGTCGTTAACATTTGTGATCCCATCTCATTCTCTGTCCTATTTTATAATACTTTTAAAGCTGTAAATTTCTACCTGCACTCGAATTCTGATAATTTCTTTTATTCTGAAAATGCTGAAATTTTCTTATGGAGTTACAGTTAAAGAGACAAGAAATTTAAGTATTAAAAAGGGGTTTTCTCTCAAATAGGACACAGGCAGTTTTCTTTCTTTAAAAATAATAGAAATGCAATTGATAATGTGGCTGTACTTAGAGACATGTATGACAAAATTTGTCTGTAACTGAATATAACGAAACTGTACATTACTTATTCGCATTTAACATCGAAAGTTCGAAAATGGTAAATTTATTAGAATCTATGTTTATAATATATTGCCATACAATGGATATAAGCTAAACGAAAAAAAAAATAACAAAGCAATTATTGTATTGCTTTGCATATATATGTTCCTGTAAAATTACTACCGATTACAAGAATTCAATATTTCTGGATTATTTGTTACATTAGTTATCTGCATGTTCCTGGTTTCCCTGGCGGCATATAAATGGTGTTACGGCTGGTTGAAGGTTCCCTCGCTGATGAAGGGACGTATTTCACTTGTGGGAGATTCGACGCGTGAATCGCTTCTGATAGGGCTATTTTACGTTCCTAATAGATCCAGAGTATTGTCGCGGTGGCCCGATCATTCAAATTCACAGCATGGGACGGGGTGATTGCTTATGATTACCTTAATTATATTCTCTGCACAGCAAGATTACATATTCATGAAATGATATCATTGAGAAATTAAAAAATACATAACTGTAATGATAGACTGGATTCGAGTAGAAAATTATTACTAAATACTTCAGCTCTTCAATCCAAATACAAATCTGTATCCAAAATTATGAAGTATATCTTTAATACAGCATAACACAGTAGTGTTGGTTTATTTAGCAGGGCGTTAATGCGACAAATAAAATCAAATGAATATTCCTAAAAAATTGAAAATGATTAACGAATTGCCAATGACAGAATTCGACACGTAATGATTATATTTTATTAAAATTGCCATTTTAAAAAGGACTTTATAATTTCTTTAAAGCTACAATTCATTTTGTTCAGTTGTATCCAAAGCACTGAAGAATCTAACTCTTTTAGTGAATTGATTTTCCAAGGGAAAGGATAGTAATAATAATAATAATCATAACGATATGGGATCAGTTTTAAACCTACATATACAAATATTACGTAGATTCTAGACTCACTATATTGCGAAATACCAACAAGTTACCTTAAAATAAACTTTGGAAAACTTTTTACTTTAATTTAGGTTATTTGGTTTAGACGGTGCTTATAATTTTTGGCTCATTTACACGCACAATTCACAGAAAAATCTTTTAGCATTAATTGTTTTACCTGAGTGAAAATGATGGAGTTTTCCGGTTAGAAATGCATTAATGACTATTAATTATAAAAATATACGCAACTATTTCTTTTTTTTCCCAATTTCTCCTTTAGAAAAAATTTGGAAAAGTTATCTTACGTTTTTCATATGAAAACGCAAGTAAAATAAATTTCTGTTTTAATAAAAATTAAATGTACAAAGACATGAATGAAATGTCATCTTAATACATATCTTTTACTTTTTTAATTAAGAATTGATACTTGAGAATTATTTTTAATGTCTAAGACACATAAGTTTTCACATTCAATCGCAGTACTCAATATGTCTATCGAAGCTCATCATCACAAATTTTTTAAAAATTGACTTCTAAATATAAAGTAAAGAAATTTTTTTTGCTCATTGCATAATAATCCTTGTTTGAAAATTTAAGAAATTTGCATAAAAATGCATCAGATTTTTTGTAACAGAACGTTATAAATTAAGAAAAAAATTCCTAATGACAGGCACGAGAAAAACAATGGATATAAAATATTTATTGCATGGAAACATGCAAATGTTTCAGAATATTTTATTTAATTTTGGTGATAGCAACTGTAAGCTGTGCTTTTTTCAACGAATTCATTAAAAAAATGTCATTATACCTCATATCTTGTAACTTACTTCAACAATGATGTGCGTGATGTTTTCATAAAAACATTAGGTAGTACTCCTATTTTATTAGTACCTTATTGAAGATATAACAAACAGCGAATATTTTACACCTGGTTTTATGCAGGTGAAAAATAATGCTGTTTCAATGCAGTATATTACCCTTATAGCTTCATTTAATCTTTTCTACTATATATGTTACAAATAAAAAGCACTTAAACAGCCTAGAAATTTCCACAAATAAAGTCCAACAGTAGGGAGAAAATGTATTTTTAAAAATAATTTTCTTCGAAATACCTTCCGTGCGCAGCGTCAAGCAATTAATATCATTCCAATCAGTGCCAATACCATTTGCGCTGCACATAAAACGTTCAAGAGACACGCGAAGGTTTATTCAACCCACTTCATTTGACTTCCGACATGAAGTGTTAATGTGTATTATCTGTGACACTATTACTAGGATGGCCACAAATTGCTGGAAGAAGCATGGTTTTATGTTTTAGACCATAGAGGATGCCTATGCAAGAAGGATTTAAGGTTTAGGTGTGGCCGTTGGCAAGCGCAGTGGTTGCTAGGCAACGAAGGTGCGATCGATTGCAGCTAGAGGGGTCAAAGCCCCGTTATTTAGCTGGAATCGGCTGCAGTTGGAAATTTGGGATGGCCCCTGATTGTTTATTTACTACCTAGGGGTAAAAAGTAACGGGAGTCCGCAAAACGTCAATACCAAGCGTAATGTTTTTGTAGGTTTTGGGATAAAGTATGAGTGATTCTAAATGGAGGCTATCAAATATTGTATGACCTTGAATCAAATCTATTACATTTATTTCTGTTGCATGTGTCTTCAGAAAAGTTTTGAAAAAGTTTTTCAGTGATAACGTGACCATTTATTCCCCCCTCCCCTCAAAATAGGGAACTCTACTAATTTTTAGGTAAAAATATGTTTATTCAGGAAAACGCACAGTCCTTCAGTTTTCATTTATCAATGAAAGGAATATGAATGAACATGTGAAAATAAACAGATTATGCGGTCTTATATTTTTCTATAGAGCAAATTTGCTTAAACGTATTTGGTGTTGATTTCAAATATGAATGAAATTCTTCGCAGGATTTCTTAAAATTTACATTTGCATTGCCATAAGAACTGCGACTTGCAAATGTGTTGTTTCGCTAGTTCATAATTTATTCACAAGAGAAAATGCCCTTTGTCTGGGTGCATTAATGTCGGGCAGACATAAAATAAATTAAATAATGATTCGAAAGTTCGTATGATTGAATTATTGACTTGAAAGTGTTTAAATGATTTAAAGTAACTATTTTCGGTTAAAATAATATCCCTAATATTCCATTCTGTCGCTTTTGCTTTGTAACGCAGTTAGAAGTAAGCGCGAGTTAACAAGTTTCCGTCCGACTTGTATATGTGTGAAACATGCGATCGTCGCGATACTAGGCGCTACAGGCGGATTTATTATTATTATTGTTATTATTATTATCCATTCTTTTTTTAAATTGTTGAGGTGGTAGGCTCCTTTCTTGAAAAAGGGACAACGGGATAGTCTACCTACAAACGAGATGGTCCCATCCAAAACGGGACGTATGGTCATTTTAGTCATTGACCTACATCCCCCCCGGTATAATCATAAATAGAGACAAGAATATTCTGCAGTGGACAAGAAGCTTTTATTTTACCGAGTATGTGAAGAGTATAAAAAATTAAGATATAATTTTTTAAAATCTAAGTTAAATGAGGCATAAGTTTGTCTAAGATTTGGGCACAGATCTACAATACGAAACAATATTGAAATAGGTATGTTTTTTCATATGACAAAATCGTGGATATGCATGCGGTTTAACAGCATTGTTATAACGTATCAGATAAGAAAAATTGTTTAAATGTTTTACAAACTTCAGGACATGCGCCAGCATTTCTGCACATGAAATACAATTCAATACATCATAATTCCCATAAATTAGTGCAATTTTATAATGCCTACGTTTATTGTAGACTATCAAAGGTATCTTACGTACAGAAAGAAATAAAAGTATTTGAAATTTCAACAATCTATTAATACAAAATGATATACCAATCAAGAATATTCAGCTACTGGATCATGAAAATGAAAGACTGTTAGGTGTTAAATTTATGTGAAATCTATGTTGTGTTATCTAGAATTTTTACTAAAAAGAACATTCTCATTTATAAAATTTAATGAAGTGTGAGCAGTTTCATTCATGTCCTTGTGTTTCACACAAGCCCTGTCTCTAACGATTGATACGCGAATCAACAGCTGATTCTTCCCACTAAAAAAATAACGTAGTGTCACAGTGGTACATAAATCACATGCTTTCAGATTATTATTAATTGAGTATTATAATATGACAAAAATTAAAATTACTCAAATGACAGCCGGAGTTTGATTATCACTTTTCAACGTTTATTTATATGGCTGAAACGCAAGTTTCTCATAAACAACCAATAATATTCATTATACATATTTGTATATCACCAATTACGATACTGTTTACATGTCGTGTGTACTGGCAAAACCGAGATTGATGCAACGAATGCTTGCGGAGCTCAGACAAATTTGTTTTAGAGATTTCATTCAAAATAATGCTGAAACATGGCATATGCTTCATTCTAAATGTTTATGTCTAATGTAAAAAATAGTTGCCTGGCCATACAGAGAGAACCTTCCTTTTAAAAAACAAAATAAACGTCTTTCTTAAAATAATGCTTGCAATAAAATCATTGCTTTTTAGTTGTTTTTTATTTGAATTATTATTGGAAAAAAATGGCATCGTAAAAATAAATTCCGAATGTGTGATTGTTACAGGTTTCTATTTACTCTGTTTCTCTTCATTTACAATAATGAGCGCATTTTTGATAGAATTATCCAGTTTTGCTTACATTTCTTGCACATGTCTTGATACAACAAATCCTGAGACAAATTTGTTTCAGATTCTTCACTACAAATGATGCCAAACTACGGCAGATTAGCCCGTTGCAATTAGGTAAAATAGGGGAAAAAATTTATATAGTTTTGAAACTTTCGTCAAATACTTATTTGACCTCCAGGATATCAGAACCGAAAAGTTTCCACCTCTCAGGGGGGAGCTTCCCCTCCTAGGGGGAAAAAACTGAAGTGAAGTGGGGTGTTTGGTCAGTTTTTCCTAGTTTTCTTCAACCCTACATATTCAATGTTGAAAATGATACAGATGAAAGTCGTAGAGCATAAAATTCTGCGTAGAATGAGTATCAATACTATACATTTTGTTGCAGTAGTACGAGTACAAACTCTTATCAAATTTGTAATGGTTTTTCCAATTTTCAAAAGAAATTCATTATTCTTACAAAAGAAGACGCATCAATCAAAGATTCTATCTAAATAAAGTTTGAATGTATAAGTATTCACTTTTGTAAGCACATACATATGTCAGTGCACCAATACCAGAGCGCTAGTGTGGTGTGGAAGTTAGGAGAGAGCGTACAACTAGTCCATTGCAATGAGCCCAAAAAAGACAATTAGTTTCGATGTTTCATTCTAATTGATAATTATGCATAAAGTAATTTATGTCTCGATACAACAAATCCTGAAACAAATTTGTTTCAGAATTTTCGCTACAAAAATTGATAATTATGTATAAAGTAATTTATAGATAGACTTCAATTGCCATGTGACATAAACCATAAAACTCGCAATGAATTTATAAATTAAATTTGTACCAAAAATGCATGATAACTGATTTATGACAGTTTGATTAGTCTCAGAATTAATACCATTACAATGATATGAACATTGTAAGGTTAAGTGATTACCTTGATTATTAATAACATAAAAATTAGAATGTATAAAATAAAAGATATACTACGTATTGTAGGCGGTCTTCAAGCAAGCTTATAGTGATTGATTCCATAAATGAATACACAGTAACTTTAACTAACTATTATATTATGCAGAATTAAGTTTACATTTTGAAGAAGCATTATTTACAGTTAAAGGTATTTACAAATGAAATAGTTCGTCGTTAAATAGGCTTTTGGATGGCCCATCGTCGTCTTTAGTCTTTATCAGGAAAAAAACCCAACGTCATTCCTACGTCTTCAACCGCCTCGTCGTCTCTTCTGTTCTCGGTAGCATGATTCTCTGACGTCACTGACGTTGGCAGCGCCATCTACAGGTACTCGGCTGCGACTGGTGACCCACAGTATTTTATGTATCAGATTAGTGTTCATCGTTAAGAATACTTAACTCTCTTTTCTTTTGATAAGCTTTGCATTAACACTACATGACGTTTCGAAAATATATATACACTTCGAATAACTGTAATATTAACAATTAATAACATTCTTTAAAGTTTTATAACTTAGAATAATTTATATAAATGCAAAATTTTGTCAACTAAAAGAAGTATTCGATTCGCTCATCTTTCTTTTTCTAGGTGCAGCTGATAAAACAGAACGACAGAATTAAATTAGGTGCTAAGCATGTCAAATTGGTATTTGGGTACATTTTCTTTCAGTGGATACTCTCAATTCGTTGATTGTATCTCAACTTCAACTATAAACATTATGTTTCATGCATCCTCACGAAATGACATCCGTCATTCTGAATGGGTAGGAAGTTAATTGGTATTTCTTTCCTGGCCATCTTTCGAACATAATTGAATTAAGACAGTCCCTCACATCGCTATAGTAATGAGGAGCAGCTCCAGCCTGCTGGAAATACCATTCTTCATGCTCAAATATATTTTGAAGGCTTGGCATAAGGCGTTGTTTTTGTAAGTTCATGTAAATCATCACCAATCATGAAAATCTCAAGAAAGGTCGAATTAATCTTCGCAAACTACTCAATATACTTAATATCTGATAGGCTCTCGTAGAATGTTTCACTGCCAAACGAGGAGTGCCAAATAATCGTAAATATGACGATTGATTGAGACATTATTTAAGAAAGAGTATAGTTTTAACGCAAAAAGTTGTAATCGCAAAAAATGAAGAAAAAAATTGTATTAATTATTTAGAGTCATAAAACTTCCGATAAAATGCTATATTTGCATTATTCAGATATGAAACTTTGATCTATGCTACTAATTATTCATGTAATAGTTATTCAAACTGTGTATGCAAGCCTCGGCACTTTTTACTATAACTCTTTAATGGGAAACTAGCAACCGATGTAGAAATAAAAGAGTTCCGCTGGATTTTTGGAATATTGTACCTCTTCATCATGATTAAAATCGTAATCTTAAACATTCCAACCAAAAGGTCTTTAGAAATTTAGTAAGAATTTCAAAATGGCACGGGAAATACAGAGATGAGGCCGAAACCAGATAATTGTAGAGGCAAAGAACATTTCTCCGAAAAGTAATGAAAAGCTTATAAGTGGTGTAATTTACCATAATGAAGAAAGACCCATGCCACGATTCCAAAACGAGTTTAGAATGTAATTTAAGATTATTTTTAGGAAAATTGGTGCAAATTATGAGATATCTAAAATGATCGCGTGGTGCACAACATAGCACGTTTCTGTTGTTTGAAAAAATTGAGAAAAATTTAATGGTTCAGATGTGGAAATTTCATGGTCTCTGAACTGATAATTTTTTTAAAGACGTGGTCTAGAATGGTGAGATGCCTTTTTCATGGGGTGTGCAGGAAAATCGTGAAGAAGCTTGTTTATATCTGACTACGGCATTAACAACGACATGTTTATCAGCTATCATAAGTTCCACCAGCACGATTTCCCTGAAAATAATGAATTTTATTTCCTTTGGGTATTGCAATCGCTTGAGGTATTTTAAATACATAATCATGACAGTAGAATTGAGTTTATAACGGTTTTGTCAGTTTTATGTTCTCCAAATTTCATATTTTGTACGATCTCCTAATGATCCCAGTAAGAAAAATTATAAATGGCGACAGAAAGTAATTTATGCCATCTAGTCATGCTTACTTCCATTAGCAAGAGACTTATTGTAAGAAGCCCTACAAGCTGACTCCCACTCATCCCCTTTGCGAGTCGATCAGAACATTTATTAAGCTGACAGGAAGGATTTTATAGTGCTTGAGTAATGCTCTGTTCTTTGATGATAATGAGGTTAATTTCTGACAAGGCAAACCTAAGAAATGAAGACAGTCTAGAAATCATCGTGTTCGCATTTTTTTAATGATTGATGAGATAAACTTTAGAAAAAGCTCCAATATTTTAGGATTTAAATAAGTTTCATATCTGAATGCACTGAAATGTTAATAGAAATTTGTGATCACTGCAAATAATTTGTAGAAATTTAAGATCACTTTTATTTCTATAGAAAATTATATTAGTGGCAGTAGTCATAAAATGGGCAAAAAGGTATTTATTGTTACAAAAAGAATCGTTTAGGCAATGCATTACTTATATAATAGCCCAGATCTGTCCCTAGGTAACGCTCTGACGTCACCAACAATAAAACTCGCGCCATAGCACTGCGAGACGTTAAACAGCATTATTTCATTGTTAGAGAACCTAAATTTCAGTAACAGCACAATTTTTGTCACCCAAGTTAGACACACTGCTTTGATACTACACCACTGATTGTGACTATTTAATTCTGGAATCTATTGCGTATATTGTAGGAGGAAAACGACTTGATGTCTCAGCACAGTTTAAGACAACCTAAAGTCTTGTTAGGTGACAAGCTCAGTTACATTTGTCTTGTGGTTCGGATGCCACGTGAATGGAATCCATTATATAAAAAAAAACATTTGTGATTCAAATGCAACGCATTTTGTTTTAATTTTCGAAAGCATTTTTTATCACATCATTGCAGCAGGAATCCTATAAAAATTCTGAATCTACCGAAAAATTAACTTTTAGAAACATTTTTTTTTTGACATAGCATATAACAGGTTTTACTCAAAAGTAGTACTATGTTTTGACGCATTAAAATAATATAAAAAAATTAATAAAAATTCCAGAAATATTTTTTCGTTGCTCCAAATATTTTATAGAAAATTTAATCTCAGATTTTTGCTTATTTCTAAAGACAATGTAGAGGAAGCAGCAAAAACTGTAAATGAGGAAAAATAAATAAATTTTAATAAATAATAAATTTTAAATTCGAACGATGGAATTCTGTAACTTTTTGCGGATGAATGTTTGTTTCTTTTCAGAGATAACTACACACATGTTTTTCATATTCTAACCGAATAAATCTTTACGAAATTGTAAAAAACCAGAAATTAAATTTTCAAACCGAATGGATTTCACTCTCAGACGCAAAGAAAGAAACAGACATTACAGAAATTAAATTTTCAAACCAAATGAATTTCATTGACAGAAGAAAAGGAGAAGGGAATAGTGCCTCGAAGATCTCTAAATCGAATCGTTTTCATGTAAATGTAGTTGAAAAATAAAATTGAAATTCGTAGACGCAAAGTTCAGGCTGTAGTACATCAATACGAATTTTGTTTTGAACAACATCAAAATCCAAGAGATATTTGCTTGGTATATGAAATTACCATATTGTGAACACCCATCTGATAATTTAAAAATGCATCGTAATACCATAATCTCTGATTAAGTGGTGATATTCGAACTGAAACTGGACTCTGCAAACTATTTTATTTCGACAGTATCAAATCATCATTAAGAAATCTGTTTTTTGATAAATATTAATGTGTTTCCGATTATAAAAATAAATTTTACATAAATGAATAACGGATAAAAGAAGATTTCTAAAAGCAATATCGGCAGGCAGTCCAATGCGCTGCTAGCTTAAAAATGTTATGGGTCTTTATTTATTGTTGCCTACGTACTTTTGTAAACACCACTGGTTGGACCCAAAACAATATCATGTTGGCACATTTTGAGACAACATGGATTTGCGGATACCAGATAGTCAATTTCAGTTATTTAAATACTCATTTTAGTCACTTTCTGCATTTAAACAGTCATGCAAAAATGCATTCCATTTAGAAACAAAAGCACTAGTAAAAAAATAACAGGAATGCACATTTCCAATGCCAGAACAGTACATTTATCATGTCCAAAATGAAATTCGACCCTCATCCACGCTTTTGTAATTGATATAGCGGTTGAGGCAGCTGCCTACCGTCAGTCACGAAGAACAGGTGAAACTAAACTGGTTTGCGGAAAGAAAGTAGAATTTCCAATCGTTTCACATTTTTGAAGTGTTTGAAATTAATATCCAGTCCATGTCATGAACTTCTGTTTGTGGCAAAGATCGTGAAATACTGGAAATACCTCAGTTAACGACTGAAGTCAAGATAAATAAAAAAAACGTTTATTTGCTAAACTTCTTAGTAAAAAACCTCGATAATTTATTTTTCGTTAATCGATCGATTATTTAATCGCAAAGTCACGATTACTGCAGCCGGCATTAGTTAGTTTTGTCTTCATAGACAAAATATATTACGGAAAATTATTTATCGATAAATTTCTAAGAGTTTAATTTATCGAAATTTGTTGAAAATAGCAAAATTTGCCATTACATTTCAATGTCTTTCCCTCTCGTAAATTTATTTCTCTTAATTCACTTTTCATTAAAATAACATCAAACAGAGGTTTAAACAAATTCAGTTTCGAAATACTATAATTTTGCCGGGTTAATGCAGACAATAAAAGAAAAGCTTCTATCTTTGTGCAATCTAGACGGAGAACAAAAAATATCAGTTATGAACAGAATTTCATTCGCCACTGAATCGGGTGATGCTCTTTGAAACCACGATAATATGAAACTAGTTAAAAGACATTTCTTTTGCCCACACTAGAGAACTGCACATAAATTTGGCCAATGCATCAAACACATCTTTAGTTTAATAACTGCCCTACATTAAAGTACTAAAATATTTTAGCATGACTGAATAGCACAGCAATTCAAAAAAGAACTGCTAAAAGTGGTAAGCAATTAATTAATGCAATTAATTGGTAAGCAGTGGTATAGTCGTAAAATAGCAGTGCCGGGACGCTCTATCCTGGGTGACAAAAATTGTGCTGTTTTAAAGACGTTTTCATAATTTTTCTTTATTTATTTCTCGTGAAGAAAAAGCAATGCCAGAACAGTGTTCAAGTGCGTACCGGATCCGCTACACACCCTTATTGGTAAGGCATTCATCACGAAAAGGGACAGGTTATGCCCACGTATTTAAACTAGTACTTCAAAAATTCGTTTAAATCAAAATTGGTGGCAATGGACATATATATTCCATAACTGTTTATCTAATAAAGGCAAATGATGGAAGAAGCTGTTGTGAACTGGAAACGCTCTGTTTTTCATTAAAATCCCGGTAATCGACAACGGCTTTCTCTGGTTGCGACATAAAGGATAAAAAGTGATAATAAAAGTGTTGTTTTGAATCCATCTCTTCAGATATTTTTAATGGTGTGGCTAAGTCTTCATTTTTTTGTACGATGTATTTGTTTACAAACACTATATTGCTATTTGTAAAGCATGTATGCTAACCTACTGCGTTTGTTAAATCCTACTTTGTAAATATTTTTTTCTTCTTAATTGATTTTCTGTTTTGTCCTTCGAATTGTTGGACCTAAACAATATTTCGCAATATGATACAGAATGCTGTCTAAATAATAAAAAAAGCACATCTAATTGCTGTCTAAATTAGAAACTGTTTTTCTTTCAACATATCATATAAACTTAGAGATAATAATTTAAGAACCATTTCGTGAAAGAAACCTTTCATTATATTCTGCTTCTGTATTACTTATTACATTTTAATTTATATTATTATCTTGTTTCTTACTCCATTCTTATCTTGCACCACACAATTAAGAGGTGTTCCGAATTTAAAGTGTAACAGTTCTATTTATCTACAAATAAAGCGTTAGATGTTAAATTGCGTGAGCTAATGAACTGTTGGAAATACTTAACACATACTAAGTATCTCAAGCACGAAAAGACTCTAAAGACTGAAAGAGTGTAAACTTATTTCCAGAAACAAAATGGAAAATAAATTAGCAATGTGATAATATACGAACTATTTTAATGTATTAAACGAATGTTTCAACTCTACAGAGTATATTTTTTATATTTTTATGACACATGATTTTATATTTTATTTAAAAAATGCCATCAATGTTTATTAAAGTATTTGTAGAGTTCCCAAAATTTTAACTCAAATTAAGAACTACTAGATGATATTATTTTATTAAAAAATACTGCTAAGCGTCTTGTAAGTATTAAAAACGATTTTCGTTAAAAACGAAAACTAAAACGATTTAAAATGAAACGCTAAGTGAATTATTTGTTCATTATTATTATCTTATGGCAACATTATGTACTACAGAGTTATTACTCAAATAGCTAAGCAACTCACTCACTGGAGTATCAATATATATTAACTGATATAAATCAAGTGATTTAAAAGCTCAATGCAAGCAAATGTACAAAAATGAACTTTATTTCTTTGCTTATTTGTAAGTATATATTATGTAAGAATAATTAAGGCACTGAAAAAGTTGAATACTTTTTTCTAACGCCAATTAATATTCTCACGTGATATTTAATAGTGAAATATTAGATGCAATAATGGCCCGCCAGTTCAGCTTGATTTGGTCCTATTTTGAAATTACTCGTAGGCTACTGCGGATGGATTTGCTATTTTAAAACTTGATCAGACGGCGAGAGTGATACCTGGACTGGAACCCCATTCTCCAAACTCCCATGTCACGTGAGGACATTTTAATCCATGTCGGCCTTTTTAATGTGCAGAGGTCTTTGGTGAAAACGGGTCTCGCACCGACACCCCTTTGTTGTGGAAAATCGAATTCTGTAAACTGACCACTGTGATCAATCTCAAACCAATAAATTTGTCTCGTTGTTTTACGAACTCGTACGAAACATCAAGAGTATGTGAAATTGGAATTTCATGAATGGGAATCCAGTAGAGTTTTAGTAATCCGACATAACGTTTGAACCGACATCAGTTGGGAATTAATTAAAAATCATAAATCTGATAATGCTACCGTTGCATGGATTTTTGCCTAGCTTTTTGTGGAGTGTGAAGGTCAGACACCCTAGTAGCCAAATAGGGAATTTCTGACGACCCCAAATCGATTAGACCTCTATGGAACTAAATATTTTTGTTAATCTGTCGTTAATATTTTGGGTATGTTTTTTTTTATGTTTTGGGCAGCCAGAGTGAATACATTGAACAGCCGAAGGAAATCTCAAGTAATGAAAGCTACAAAACATCAATTTGCTTGGAAGTAATTTACTATCTTTACTTTTTTAAAAAATGATTAAACTGTTTTATCTTTACAGATACATTTTAATCTTGTTTGCATTTTTTACTAAGATAGACAGACCTAAATGATTAGTGTGTTGGTTTTTAAAAATTTTCTGTTTATTATGAAATATAGCATATCATGAAAGATGAAGATATACCTTAATACGAGATATTTTCCATAAACAGCGTTCCCTCTCTTTTTTCTTATTGACCCATATTTTCAGTTATGAGACATCGATAATCCCCGTTTTTGTCGCATAATTGAGATTCTACTGTAATATAAGAAAAAGGAGTTTTAAATTTTAATTTGATTCCTAAATTTGCTTTATAACCTCATTTTATGCATTTTTAAGCATTTATTACACTGATTTGCTGCAGGTGATTACAGAAAGTCGACAATTGCGGAATTTATTCTTAAATTAAGTTTTTCCCAAAGGACAAACTTCTATTTATACCTTCATCGATGAAATCCTACACTCTCCTTAAAAATAATATCTACATCAGTGCAATAAATTTTTATCAAGAATGCAATTAATTTTAAAAAATAAGTAGCTTGTTCGTAGAAACTAAACCGAGCAAAATTTCCCAATAGTGAAAAAATAGCCAACCGAACTAAAAAAAAAAAGAAAGAAAAAGGAATTGTAAGAGGGCATGAAATCAAGAGGGAAAAAATGTGGAATAAGATTAATTACTTTTTTGCTTGCCAAACATGGCTGTATGGCTTGAGCATGGAAGTTATCGAATATTTTTCTTAGAAAGGCATCTGGCTGGTATTCAATGAGATTTATTCACAGAATAGGTTGAAGAAGAAACCGAAATAAGAGAATTCGTATTATGAAGCGCATTATTCGTCTACTTGACTCAGAAAGGATGATAATGTCTTGTTCCGTAATCGAAGGAATCGACGAATTCTTCCTCTGAATCAAATTATTCTGAGCTTAAGAATAATCATCTGACAGAAGTCAATTTTTTGAAATACATTTTACAGGTCTAGCGCAGGGATGTGCAAACTTATTTGAGGAGAGTGCAGAGAAAAAAACCATTTTGGAGGGCCAATATAATTTATTATAGAACTCAATAAGAACTAAAGAAAAAAATGCTGTTTTAAAAATTCTTTAATACTAAAGCAATATGATTGATGCTGTGATTGCATTTTTAAAAGTTCCTCATAATTTGGTTCAAACCGGGATGTACTGATAAACTACTAGACCATTATTTTAACTTATTATACTATTATTTTAAAATGTGCGACGCGACGGGCCGGATAGAGCCTCTCTGGTCTGCGGCCTGTAAGTTGCCCATCACTGTTCTAGTGCAGGGTTCCCAACATTTTTTCCCTGGTGTACCCCTTGCTTAGTCTTTTTATTTTCGCGTACCCCTACTGTAATTTCCTCTTCCTCCAACCATCCGTCTATGCAAAGAAGTTTTTATCAGTAATAATAAAGACTGAGGTAAGCTTAAGAGTCAAATGACTCGAATTAATAGCATTTGCAAGACTTATTTTTGATTTTACGTTGTATTTCATTTTTAAAATGCATGAGTTCAACGCTAAAACAAATGACACCAATATTGTGATAATTTCACATTGACTTATACGGAAACCTAAAAATTACTCTTCCTTTTGCTTTCTTTTTCCTTATTTTGCGGGTAGGCTTTAGGACTTGCACAACTTTCACTTTTACTTTTCAAACGAACTTGGGGAAACAAAATTCTGTAACATTTTTAATCCCATATGTTTTCTTGTGTCCGCCATTACCGAATGTGAGTTTTGGTCCTTCATGTACCCCCAGGGGTACGCGGTCCACAGGTTGGGAACCTCTGTTCTAGTGCGTTTGGATCATTGACTTTATATGTTACATTCACCTCTCGTTTGGAAGTTACACATAGACTTCTATAAAGGATGGACCTAGTAAGTTTCAACACATTCGGAAAAAGGAGATAAAAAAGGGAAGATGATAATGAAGGAGTGTAACAAGTATTTTCAGATTAAAAACAATTTATATGTATGTGTTACCATTTATTTTAAATTTATTTATTTTAAAAATATGTGTATTAAAAATATGTGAATTTATTTTAAAAATATGTGTATAATTGTTTGGAAGGGGCTTCGTTGCATTCGGCTATATTTAAAGACTAAATATTTGCTTTGTCGTAAACAAAGTGCAGAGAAAGTATCGCAATCGTCAAAAAGATTGCAATTCGAGATTTTGATGAATTTCGATGTTTTATTCTTCCCTGAGGAAAAAATGATGGTATTAAGTCTCTCAGAAATTCCTCGTGTATGCGAAACTTTAACTCGAAAGCTCAACGAATTAGATCGACGAAATGCCATATGGTCCTTACATCAAAACTGTCAATGTGTGTTAAATGTAGGACAGAATCCGCCAAAGGAAAGACGCATGGTGGTTTTTATTCACCTTGCTAAGACGTTACTTTGGGAACCGCCTTATTTATGAAGATTATTTTAGTATATACAGGCCATTCGCATTGAATGAAAATATTATATAGATTTTTAATGATCGAATTTATTTACCTGTTGATTACATGTTCATTCCAGAAAAACATTTATAGATTTTTAGTGATTGCATATATTCACATTCGAGTAGCCACTCCGTCCAGGGAAAATATTAAATACATTTAACTGTCGGTCAATTATTGTAGCTGTGATTATAAAGGAATTTTTGAAATTGGAGGAAAAATGGTTGCTGAGAACCCGTTTAGTAACTCTTGATAATTCGTTTTTTGGCACAGATTACTGAGGCCGAAATTGGCTAAACATATATCCATTTAAATATCTGATTGAAGACTAGTCTAATTAGTTCTAATAAGTTCTAATTAGTCAAAAACTCAATAAAATAATTGCTAAATTTCGATGCTTTTTGATTAGATAAATTAAAAATTATTGCTTATTAAATGAAATTAAAATGAATTTACTTTGTAAATATTATATAGCATTTCTGATTTTATTCTGTTTCTGCATTAATATTGCCAGAAATGAAGATTTTTTGTTTTTTAATTATTAAATAAAGTTTTTAATCAATATTTTCTCCAAAATTAATAGCTGAATACTTATATTTGTGAGTAGATTTTTCAAGTTTTTTTTTTCTTTTCTATAAACTTTCCATCAATGTTTCCTCCAATTGACGTGTATAAAACAAGTATGAAAATCAAATTTAAAAACTGTCTGTACTTTAACAATGTAAACGTAGAAAAAAGACACCGGCAAACAACTGAAAATGGGATTGATTTTGTAACAAAATAGCTCAGATAAGTAATGATAAATGCACGTTAGATAAAATGGGCAAAGTATATGTATTCTACACAATCATTTAGGTTTTAAGATGAGCAAAGCTGTCCTTGACAAGAATATCTAATTTTTTCTCTAAATTATGCAAGGCATAGATAAATTTTGTAAATAAATCTCACAGTAGAGAGAGCGCTTTCTTTAATACTGAAGATTATATTTTTTATTCCCACTTCACTTTTTAATATGCGATTATAGATTTCAAAGTGGAAAAAAAACGGGTTTTTTTCATTCGTTTATTTATTTTATTATTTATTTTTGCAAACTAGTAATCTTCACTTTAGTTGGGACTTGGTATAAGTACTTAACTAGCAGGTATAAATATTCTGGGACTTAAATTCACACACAAATTTGCTTTGACAAAATACTTACATAAGTATATTTTTTATTTATTTTATTTTGCAGAGTTGCATTCTCTTCTTGGGAAACTAACCGAAATAGCTGAATTTGTGAATTTAGTTCAGTTTAGTTAGATTAAAGATCAAATTTTGAAGTTATACGAGGTGTGTTTTTAGATGAGCCTCTTAATTTTCTACCGTGGTGGAAGACACCTAATTCGTCTCTTCTTCTGCAAGCTTCCACACTATGTCAGGAAGATGTGTATTCCCAACCGGTTTAATGCTCACATGGTAGATCATTCGTGGAATTGTGTCCCGAAGTCGAGACTTTATCACCAAGCCACCGCGGTCCGAGTCATCATTTAAACTTATATTTTTTTTATTAAAAAATGACGCCATTTCGCTTTGAATGGAGTCATTAATTTTCGTGTGCGTTCCTTTTCTTCTTATGATATTCCTTCATTTGATTCTTTCTTGTTTCTCTACCAATATTTTAGTAAAAATTAAACATTATTGTGGAAAGCAGTGTTTTGGTGAAATCGAATCTGTAACCCACGACAGTAAGGCTCAGAAGACGAGACTCTGCTACCAGGCCATTCTGCTCCGCGTCCCACTTGTGAATTAAGAATTAAAACAGAATGGATTTTACTGAAATAATTTGTGCATGTACTGCAATAACTTAAAAATCTGACTGCATATTGACTGTCTCAAAACACTGTCAGTTCCACTCGTATTTCCCAGCAACACTATCTGGCGACCCGACAACGCGTATATGATGTAATCGTGTAGTTCGACTCATTAGCTGACGACAGAGGAAACAGCCAGATAGTTTAGGTAAAGAAAGAAGTAACAATTTCAGCAACCGAATTTATTTTATGATTAAGTTTGACTTCTACAAGTATCGGCCTACATTTTTGATTCACAGACCTATCCTGTAATTTGGTAAGAGTGGCCTTTCTATATTCTTGTGTCGGTATTTCGAGAAGGAGCAGAAATGTAATGATATTGACAGCTGAGTGACCGCTGAAAATTTACTCATAAAATATATCTGGGTGATGATTTTTTTCAGACATTTCTTTCGTTTCTTAAATTACCTCTATCGTTAGCTAATAAGTTAAATTTCACGCCTTCATCGTTATCAGGTCATCAGACAGTGTTGCATAGAAATACTATTGTTCGTTTTAATATCCCGAGACTAGCACTTTTGGACGACTTTACACCGGAAAGAGGTGTCAGGCAATGAGTCAGATGAGCGCACTTTCGTTGCTCTTTGTTAGATCACGCTCAGTTAAATGTAAACATCTCCTCTTCCATTCTTCACTTTTCCCCTATTTTGATGAAAATAGCTCCGACTGGCACTTGCGCAAAAGATCGGAGGGTTTTTGAATCCGTTGCTAAACAATAGCAGCACTGACAGCTGTTTTGTGACAGTAGATATTTGAATATATGAAAAAGATCAATGAGATAAAACGTAAGATAATGACTACATAATATTCGCCGCGACAATCCAACAATTTTAATTAAATTAACAAAATATTTTCCCACTCTTTTATAGTTGCACGTTTCTTAATCCTATTTCGGAAGGAAATAACGGATTTTTTAAAAAATACAGGTAGTTTCTTCAAGCCGAAAATGTAAAGAATGGCATTTAAATTTAAAAAATATTTTAAATAAATTGGTTTCAGTCTAGCATAAAATTGAAATATTCAGCATTCAGACAAAATTATTTGAAACTGGAATAAAACTAGTATTTTGAAAAGCTGTTCTCCTTTCATCTAATGAACGCATTAAACAGGGAGAGGGTCCCAATTTTTTGTACAACTTTACATTTGAATTTTGGAATTGAATTGAAATAATGCGAAAAATATTTGTTTACGTTTTAAGTGAGTTAAGTTGGATGAATTTTAATGGAAATGGAAATCAAATGTGTTTAAATTCAGTTTTATCATAAAATAATAAATGCGTGATATAAAAAGTTTACAAATTATTAATATTTTATTGATTAATTTCAAAAGATAAGCTCAATCTGTTGATATTTTTTTCACGGGCGAATATTCTTCATTTTATTACACTGTAAACCATTAGCCAGCTACTGTGGCGTGTTGTTGATAGTTTCTGATGAATAGTGACGTTATAATTAGATGGCGGTTTATTTATTTAAAATTATTTTTAACTGTAACAAGTTTCGATACATGTTCGACGGTTTAACTGAGTCTAACTGTAAGTAATAATTTAATGTTTGCTTTGAACTTGCATTTTTATGCAAATATTTGAGTAAAAAATATAATCATTCTGTCTATTTTTGAAAGATGTTATAATTGTTTTCTAATTTTTTTTAAGAAGTACTGAAAGATTACCTATATTTCAAACAGATATAAAAAAATCTGAATCAAATTATGCAAATAAAATGATAATTTCTCCCATTTGAAGCAAGTTCGATTCTATTTATCGATTAGAATTGTAGTAATTGAAACTATTTTTAAGAAACGTTTCTTATTCATAGAATTATTATTTATACAGATTAATATAAATCATTAGTATTTCTATTGCAATTATATTTAGAGGCTATTATCAGAAGAATTGTCGAAATTAATTTTATTGAATGTCTCGCAAACACCAAGATTACGAACTAAGAACTAGTTCTACAACTCTCTATGATTACGAATTATCCAACAGTTTAAACCATTTTTAATTAAATGAAATTTGTAAGTCAATCTTTAAGGTGAAGAACAATAATTTCATAACGGCACTAATAGTAGATCAATAAAATGTAAGATAGCTTACTTACCCCGTCTTTAAACGAATTCAAAATTTTTCTATATTTCATGCCATTTCGACTATTGGTAAATGATACATGTTTCTTAATAACTGGCTGCACAAAAATTTTCCTGTCTTCTTTATAATTTCTTTTCAAAATTCTATCGAAAATGATCTTATCGGATATAAATTTTGCGGAGAATACTTTTTTATTGAAAGTATTCTTCGTTTTGTGGATTTTCAGATATTCATATCTTTATTTGAAGAAAACATTTATGTGAATTGCTATACTATGCTTTATAATAATAATAAAAAATTGAGTTCCGGAACTGGCGCAAAAGTATTACTTAATAAGGCTTCACTATTTTTGTTAAGGCTTACATGACGTTATTTTTAGATTTAAACGGATGGATTTTCAAAAATTGGAGATTAAAGAAGGACGGAGATTTCATGGAATCGGTCTCTAAAATTCCTTGAACATTTTGTAATTTTATATTCTCCAGGTAAATGAAAGTAATGAAAATACGAATCGTGATTAAAGGATTAGAAATTCCCTAAGATTACGAATTATCCAACAGCGACGCATAATTTTATCTGAGAATATTTCTTAAATAAGGAACAGTTTAGAATTTAAAGTACATTTGCTTAAAAAAACATTTAGTACCCGATATTGAGTCCTTTTCATATTAGAATTTTAATTAACATGGCATTCTAATAGCAATTATCACAGAACATTGCATTTACCACAGAAATACTAATTGCAAAAAATGAAAGAAATTAAGGCTCTTAATCGCATGAAGTTACGCATGCGCTTTCAACCATGCAATAGGCCCACTTATTACCAAATCGACATTGAACTGCTCCATACCGTTGTTTACATTTTTTTAGTACCACATTACTTACATAATATCTCTCTAAAATATCTACCTGCAATTATTTTCGTTTTCAATAATAGTAATTCATTTTACTCACAAATTTAAAATGACCTTACCTTTGAAGCAAAGATTTTATCCAAACGATATCTTGATAAATTCACCCAACAAACGATCAAAATATTGTCTCAACCAATTTGAATCTCGAAGTAAAAAAAAACCGATCTTCACCTGAAAATATTCATTTCCGTGCACACCACAGAAGAGAAAAAAATTATTTTGGGAAAAAAAGAGCAAAAGAGTAGAGAAAAACGAGAAACGCGAGATGAGGAGGAAACTGTACTGCGGATCGTTTCAGCGGATCGAAGAACAGAACCACAAGAGCAGTGGGGGTGTAAATATTGCAGTCATCATCTGGATGGGGAGAAGTAGTAACGAACGCTGACGGCAGATGGCGGTAGAGTAGGATGATGTCATTCGCCTAGAGATGATCAGAGATCGCTTCGCGCAGTAACAGCTGCACCAATGCGCGTACTCGATTGTTTTTTTTAATTCTGTTAAAATTTCTGCTACATTTTAAAGCTATTTATGTGTAAACAGACAAGATGTTCATTAACTCTGTTACTTTTCCATAAAATATTAAAGTGGCGTGGCATATCAGTGTTAAACGGAGAAAAAGGGAGCCAGTGCTATATTGTCGTCCAGGGTCTTTTGGTAATAATAATAATATTAAAAAAGCATTTACGAATAACAACAAGCCCTTTGGCGCCTTTAGGCAATGTTAGTCTCGAGGCCCCCTTTACACTCCCTAATTTCCAAAACTTTTTTTTCATTGATTCTAATTTAATATCTATACATGCAGGTTTCTAAGTAACACATATTATGATGAACTGAAATAACAAAATATTAAAATTTCGGATTTAATATTTAAAATATTTACAAAACATTTTTGACAGAATCTTAATATTCTAATGCAAAGGTTTCCAGAACTGTTAACTTCAGAATTAGTGACCCAACTGCGAACAAAACTGCACCACATTCATCTACAAATTTTAAAACATTTAAAAAAAATCGAAGAATTATGTTCTGAAATTTAAGCAATACTTAATTTGAATGTGTTTAAGCAGATGGGCCTTGTAAACCAAACGTAATCCAAAAATTAGATTATCCTGAAAATAACACAAAAAAATTCTCCCCCCCTTCCCCCCCCCCCCCGAAAATTGTGGGGCCTACTTTGCCTAGTAATCCGACCCTGAATAAAAAATAAAATTAAATGGCAAACAGTTTGCTTTTTAATTATATTGCACAAATTGGTAGGTACTTGTAAATTATGAATAATTCTTTTTTAAAGTGCATGGCACCATAAATAGGTCACTTAACAAAAATAGTTTGTTTTTAATATTTATAATCATCTAAGTGACATTAACTCACTATAAAATAACTGTATAGGAAACAATAATTAAATAGCATAACTTTGTTTAATTTAATATATTGTTTTGAAGCTACACGAGGATTATATAAAAGACAGGCCCCCTCCCTCAAACTTCCACTCCACACCAGCGGGAGGGAATATTTCAGTTCATACCCCCTCGACAGATTTGACATCGATACTGCAGATCTCCCATGGAATCATGTCTGGAGTCTGCAACCTTACAGCTGAGACACTGCTACGAGATTACAGTGGTCAATTAAATAAGACAAATTTTAGAAGATATTTTCGGATATGTTTTATATTAAATACACAAATAATATCTCGTATTTAGTTTTTTGTTTAAATTTTATTCAATGATTAATATTCTCAAATAAAAATAAATAGGTCTTGACTAATGTTACATCTCAAATAGTTCTTTGAGAGAGAGATTTCTCGTATGTGATCTATGATTTTTGCTCAGTCAAACCACGGTTATTCATCCAGGCCTTATCGTGACTATTCGTGTCATGGCCACTGAATCACAACAAATTAAATTATGGCAATAAGTCAAGATAATGTACTATAAGTAAGATACGTGCTTTCATTGGAAAAAAAAATATTCAGCTCCGGTTGCATATTTTCGAAGAGAAAAATGAAATTTATCATAATGAAATGATAATTTTTTTTTTCTCATATACAAAGTATTCATGGAGGAAGCATTAGAATCTCCAAAAAAGATTAGTTATATTAACTTCCCATTTTGATGCAACACGAGGGCTAATTTGGGACGGACCTCGTAATTTTGAACCGCTGTCAGATGACGAGGACAGCACCTGAGCTGGCATCCCCTCACCAAACTTCCACACCATACCAGCTGGAGAGCGTTTGGCACCCTACGTATGATTGAACGTGCAACAGGGCTAGTGCATTATGAATCTTCAGTGGAATCGGGTTTCGAACCTGGAACTCTCGGGCTCCGAGGCCGGCATCTTATTACAAGGCCACCGCGGCCTTACGTTTAAAAAAAATTTCATCTCGAGATTTTAATGATTTTCAACGCTTTAGACCTCCATGAGTCGGAAAAATGATATTCAAAAACTGGGTCTGTCTATCCGTGTGCATGCGAATATGATGACTAAAAAATATAACGAGTTATATGGATGAAATATAGTATGCAGGTCTTATACCAAAATTGTAGTTAATTATCAAATTTTAGTCCGAATCCCTCAAAGGAATGCGTTTTTCCTCAACTAATACTCTATTTTCTTCACTGTGCGCTCTAAAGTTACACAAAAATGAGCGATATTTATGACGATTTTTAACATGTCTGTTACCAATCACAATTAATGAAACTATAGTGTATATAATTTAAACTATTTAATTTGCTTGCCTGAACTCTCCTGTCACATTCTACAAAAATTCTGCATGCACTTTATTATTGCATTTTCTTGCGCATTTCCATTCGCGCCCAAGGAAAGCATTATTCAAATGTTTAGTTATTGCATTTAGTTACGGGCGCGTTCCAATTCCTCTAAATGAAAATATCAAATACATTTATTTGTACGCAAGCAAGAAAAAAAAAAGATTGAAATCAGAGAAAAAAATACAATGACAATCCACCTGGCATCATGGAATAAATATTTTATTATGAAATATGAAAGAAAATGCTATTTCTGAATTTTTTTAATTAAACTGATTAATTAACTTTTAATTAGAATTAATAATCTTTTCAATAAAATACTATTTTTATTGGATTTGTACCCTTTATAACAGTCATCTCAACATTCAGATGGAACAATCAAAGCTCAAAATTGTACTGTTTATGTGAAAAGAAGCGTCCCAAAAAGAAAGGGCCAATGCCAGATGATGGGTTAAATTTTGGACGGTGCAAAAGTAATTTCCCTCGGTAGTTATACTCCAAAATTTCGAAACAAGAACAACATAAAAAAAAATGACGGGAGGCGGTCTTTTTCAAACAGCTGCTGATGTTAAAGGCGTAGGACTACTTTACTCGCGTGACTCTTTTGTTTCTCGAAGTTTCTCTTTGTTACTCGCGATTCTCTTTTGTTTCTTGAAGTTACTTGCGATACTCTAGTTTCTCGAAGTTACTCGTGATTCTCTTTTGTGTCTCTGAAATACTAATGTATGGAAAATTACAGCCAAATAAAATGAAACTAAAGTTAAAATGAAAATTGTTTTATTTCTTAAAATATATTACAATGTCGATTCTTTTGTTTTGAATTCTTCAATCGTGCGTGGATATGTTACAATTGTGTGTACGATCGGTCGATGATATGAAAAGTAAAATACATTGCTAATATAATAGCCCAGATCTCTCGGTAACGCTCTGACGTCACCAACAATAAATTTCACGCCATAGCACTGCGAGACGTTGAACAACATTATTTCATTGTTAGAGAAATTAAATTTTAGTAATTTTAAATTTAAAAGAGTAATTGTCATTCTAATTTCAAATTTAATAGCGCTAAAATAGTGAAATAAAATTTTCGATCGATTGATATAAAATTTATCTCGCTATGATCAATAGTTCCCGAGAAATTTTAAATTATATTAATCATATATTTCAAATTAATTTCCGTTTTCAATAGAAAGTAGTAAATTACGTCAGTGGTATATCATGAGCGTGATATAGTTTGGACGCCACGATGCACGATGGATTTCACGGATGGATACCACGATGGATTTTTTGGATGCCACGATGATTTTTTGAACAAAGAAATATGTAAATAAAAAAATATATTTCCTGTCATAAAACATATGGTCATTTTATTTGTTTTCTATCAATGTTAAACATTTATCTCGCATATATATCTATTTAAACACGTCAAATTTCTCGAATCTCTCGAATGAAGAGACAATTTGCACCCGTCATACCATGACGCATGATTTTCTAGTAATTTAATAATTCGGGACTAATGTGTTCTTGTAAAAGTTGAATCAACATATGAATTCCCCAGAGTACTAGGATAATTTGTTGGCACCGTGTTTAAATCAAAATGCTTCTTCATGAAACCCAACGCTTTCTCATTCCTTTTGACATCTACATTAAAGTCACCCATAACAATAATTGGAACATCTTTATCTATATGAAACTCTTCATCGATCAGCAAACTTGTCTCTGAATATTTTATAAGTACGCTGAATAAGAAAATTTTCAAATGTATCCATCTACTTCCGGATGAATGTAAACAGAAGATAGTAAACAATGCGACTGACCATTAATTGTAATATCGGTCATACAAATATCTCCAGCGCCGATGTCTTGTAATCGACGTTTATTATGCACAATAAAATGTATAGGCGTCTCTCTTTTGCAAGTAAAGTCGAACGTTCCTTATTTTGCTATTGCTTTCGTTCCCTGTCCTGCTGTTTCTTTTGTTACTTCTCCTGCTTCAACAATTCTTTTCTTAACTTCTCTATATCTCGTTTGGCATCTCGTTGGCGTTTCCTTCTTTGTAAATTTCATTTGGGGCCATTATTGTATTAAATTTGTCGAAACAAATTTTTCAACTCAATCACGAAATCTCGCTCGCGAAAATGTGGCAAGCGAGAGCGTCAGCCAACTGTGCGCGCGCACCTCATGCGTGTGACGTCACCAATTCATGGGTATTTTTGCCCAACTTTGCGACTCAGTAGTCGCTGAACTACAATTCCGATTTTCAATTTTTTTGTGACTTCTGTTGTTACCCTTTATCTCTAAAATAAGACATTAGTTACGTTTTTAACATATGTGATAACCGAGATATAGAAGATCTCCCATACAATGTGTTTTGTGGTGTTTTGGAGTGTGAATCAAATTCCGACCTGAGACCCCAATGGGAGGAACGTAGTCCTACTTTAAAAAATAAAAAAAAACATGGATACATTAGAAAAAGTGACTTTGAGTACTTCCAGTGAATATTTTTACTTGTGCCGATAGTCAACATTTGGTTGCATAACACTTTATTTATTTATTAATGAACATGACGTACTCCTCGTGTGCCACAAATGTGCTACACGGGGCTTACAGAAGTAAGTATACAAAACAATTCAGTCTCTGAAAGACAATTCCTTACACAAGAAATTAAAATAAAAGTAAAGAAGAAAATTAAAAGAAGAAGAAAACAAACAAATAATGGAAAATAATGAAAGGAAGTAGATAATACAAAGTAAAAACAACAAAATAATAACAAAAAATCGTACTGAACTCCATCGAGAAATGAAAATCAAAATTTCAAAAATCAAAGAATCAAAATTATACAGAAGTAAACGGTACAAAATACCTTCAGGGAAAAAAAAGAAAAAATATATACATAAAAAAATAATAAAAGGGTGATGATACTTTTAAAAAAACCAACTGAGAAGAAGAAAACAAACATCATTATAGCAATATTGAGCAAAATAGTTTGGCAAATCATTTTTGACCACAAGTTGCAAGCGACATCCCTTTATGGGAATATACAAGAAAGTTTAGGGGAAATCAATCCTGTTTTTTTTAAATTCGGTAAGAGCCGGATCATGGCTTTTGAACCGTTCACACTGCTTTTCGTTGGCCATGCGTGGTCATTTTTAAATGCGAGCTATTTGAACCAAAATTATAAAAATATTATTTAAATCTTTCGTTTATCTTTTTTCGAATTTCTAATACAGTGAAACCTCTCAACAGCGACCACTCTTTCCGTTCCAAGGTAAATTTTCCGTTATAAAGGGATTACATTTTTTGGAAGTACAAAATACATATTTAAACAAGACATGAGTCGTTATTTCAGATAAACGAATTTTAAGAATCATTTAAGAAAAAAGAACTTTATTTGATTTTTTTTTCTTTGTAAACAGATACAATGTGTGTTTGCTTGGATCTCTCAGCCTTTTCAGAGGTAACTTTTTTGAATTTTCTTTCTTTTTAATTGGAAAACTAAACCCCTAATGATTTCGTAGGTAGTTGTTGAAGAATTGGCAATAATATCATTTATTTTTTCTAATGCCTGTTGAACTGAAAGTTTCATTTGCAGCCTATATCAGCAGCTTCTTTGTCAGAGCTCATTTCTGCCTTTCTCTTGAATGCCCAAAACTGGTAGAGGTCGAAGTTCACTTTTCTCTTCACACTGGGAAAGGAATGTTTGATTTCGATCTGATTTCCGATGCCATTTTTGAGTGTATGAATATTTGATTTTTTTTTTCTTTTCTCCCTTTTCTCTAAACAAAAGGACCAAGGTCAGAGAGGTGAAAGGAATGTATTTCATTGAAATTGAACGGGTGACCAACCCGGCCGTCAGAGGGGTTTAAGTGTCTGTTTCAAGAGTTTATTTTAACATTATGAATGGGACAAAAATTCCGTGTCAAACAAAAATGGCCGTTAAGAAGGGTGACCACTATGCAGGATTGCCGCTTAGAGAAGTTTTACTGAATGAGGAACTATCATATATTCGGTGGTTCAAAAGTCCGGAGGAAATTAAAAATTTGCTAACGATTGACGATAAAAGGATGCCGATTGCAAAGAAAGGATGAAAATGAACCCTTTTTTTTGGCATGAAGCTAGAATTTATCGGTAGCACAGTTTGCAATTTAAACCAACAGATGTTTATGCAGCTGCTGGAGCGATACCTCACATAGGTTAAGGCATATTGGTTGGAGTAAGGGACTACAAGCGTTCAATGTCTCGCCTTCCATTCGGGAGCACAGCTGTCAGACGAACCACATTATTCACAAAACTGAGCAACATTTCTGACAGTGTGACAGATATGTGAGCTGCGGAAAGAAGTGGTTTCTCTTCTGATGGAGAATAATCCTTTGGGTATCCTTAGAAATACATAGATATTGTTTAGCATTGTAGCATAGGGTAGTGGTTCCCAAAGTGTGCTCATCACCGCCTTGGGGAGTCTCGATTTCCTCCCAGGGACGCCGCAAGATATTATAGTAGAACTCCGGGAATCCGAACCCCAGGAATCCGAAATTTCGGATAATCCGAACATTTTTTTAAAACATTTTCTAAAAAAGTTTTACTAAAAAATAAAGGAATAGGAAATTAGGAATCATAAACAAAGCTAATGTTTATTCCTAACTTAGAAGAAACATTTGAATTGGTAATAAAGAATGAATACAACAACTTCATGAGTAGAAGCAAAAACGGTCGTCTTCTTTCGACGTAAGAAACTAAACCTGTTTGACGATGCGAATCACAGTTAGCTCTTTCCGCACTCTCTTCACAGAGTACCCAAAGTCAATACTCTACTCTACTGCAATTGGTATATTAAGAGTATTTTACCGAATTTTCCGAATCATCCGAATTTCCCGGAATCCGGACAGATGTCAGTCCCAATTAATTCGGATTCGCGAGATTCTACTATATATAATTTTTATAAGTGTTAAGGTTCAAAGAATTTTAATTCCATTTGCTATTTATTATTTGTTTAAACCTGGGGTTTCGGCAGTTGCTGCCATAGAAGAAAAGTAGCGCGCAAAAATCCGTGAGGAAAAGGTAATGAGGGTAGATGTGTCCAATTTAATTCTAAGAGATAATTTTGATAATTTTTTTGATGATTTTGAGAAAATTTATAATGATTAGAAGCTCACGTGCTCCACTGATTATTATATTTTTTAAAAGACTTTTCAATAAATTTTTATGTGACCTAAAATATGCTTTATTTATTTTTACCTAACCTGGAAGAAATTATTGATAAATTCGCAAAAAGTAATTGGTGGAGTTTTATCTAGGGTGCCTTGGGAAATATCTGGATTCAGCAAGGCGCAGAAAATCGGAAATGTTTGGGAACCGCTGATATAAGGTGTCTGAAAAGTATATTTAACTTTAAAAAAATCATAAAAAAACCCCCTAAGACATAAGGGAAAGGAGGGTAAGAGTACGTACCTAGTGGATTTTTCGTTATAAAAATAAGAATTGAAAGGTCAGAGCCTCGAAAATATACTGAATCATAGTTTATTTACTTAGGAAGAAGGGTACAAAAAATGAAAATTTTTAGCTTTAAAAAATATATATATTACGAAACGCAAGAAAAAAAAAATTCCAATTGCGTACTCTTACCCGACGTGGCGGGTAAGAGTACGCAGGACGTGAGGCCAAGAGTACGCACCCTGAAAATTTAGCATTAATCGCATACAAATGCTCCACTGCCTTCGTAACTGGAGCATTCCTCATGCCACGACTCCTTACATAATCCACACTGGATCCAATCATCATCATATGTTTGTTCGCAGCCTAGTCATATTGCTCCCTCATTATTTGGATTTCTATGGACTGGAAACTTTTTCTCCAGACAACAGCTCTTCAGATTATTATCCCAATCTCATTTTTTTAATAATAATAATAATAATGATAAAATAAAATGCAAAATTTTGTTGGAATGGCTGCTTCAAATTACAGAACGGATAAGAGTACGCATATCTGGTCTGTGCGTACTCTTAGCCGCCGATGTATTGCTTCTCTAAATCGTCCATAGAGGGCCGTAGAATTCACTAAAGTTAAATTCTAACGTGGCCACGTTGTTCGGAAGGGAACAAACCTCATAATGATATTTACTTTGAAAGAAAGCATTAGTTCTTTATTCACAAAAAAATTAAGATTTCTTCACAGAAATATTACATGCTAACATAACGAAATCATATATTACCTGATAATTGAAAGACAGCAAGGATGAAAATAATTATGGCTGTCACTTGAGACAGCTGAAAACACACATGTTGATATGATCACAATTGCTTCTGCTTGCGCTGTTGACAACAGGGGAAAAATCCCTGCGTTCTCTTACCATCCTTTCCCTTACACTTCCATTTTTTTATTCAATAAATATAGTATCGATGTTTTCTTAACGAAGTGAACACTAAATGGCATCAGGTCATTGATACTGCCATCTTATTTCAACATGGCTCCACCGCTGGAAATCGCCTAAATTTTTGAGCGATTTACGAAACTAAGTCTGTAACCCAGGCACAAGGCAAGTTTCGGACTACATTCAATCGAAATCCACTTTCAAGACAGACATTTAAAATAATTGATAAATACGAGTGAAATAATTTAATAAAAGATATCAAAAATTAAAAGTTAAAAAATTAAACTTTGTATTCGACAGAATGGGGCAAAAATGTTGCAACTTCCAATAAAATACAAAAGACAGATATTTGAATACAGAAAAAGAAGAATTTTTAAAATAATTGAATCTCAGCGGCCACCTAGACTGCCGATTCTCCAATGCTTCTGAGAACCGGGTTGGAAATTTCTTGCCGACTCGATGTGTTGCGTGCGACAAAAGGTGCGTGCATCAGAAGTTCGTTTTAAACGAGGTTCGCTGTATCCGTATTTGCAAAAAAAATGTTCCAACATGCTAAGATAGATACTTCTATAATAAACTTTTTAATAACATAATATTTTCATTAGTAATTAAAACAAATGAAGTATTAAATCATATACTTAATAATAAACAAACAAAACATTTATCTTTTTTTTACTTATTTGCTAATCCACTACATTGAAAAAAGATTTTATTTTTGGTTGAAAAGTTTTCGATTTTATATACAACTCGTCAATTTGTTTATCCACTATTTTAAACAAGTCCTAACATGTTCGTAGATGTTTTCTGTGGCAAAAAAATCGTTCAGAACGTTTGTAGCTGCTTTTGCATGTGCAATTGAAGGCCCTGGTTCGTCTTGTTCTTCCTCCATGTCTGAAGACGAATCTACAATAGAGTTGTTTTTTTTTTTCATTTACGATATCTTCCTCACTCACTTTCCCCAGCTGACCAGAAAGTCCCCCTTGCCTGGTTGACACCAGGCCAGGTGTCCACCGGGGGAAGGAGGAGAGATAAAAACTGTAAAGAGCCTTGCCTATTGTTCCTTTGTCCCACTTATGGGGTTAGCAGCGACTCTAACAAAGGTACAATAGGCGAGGAATGTGGTCTCTGGACCAGAGTATTTCATGCAAAAGGGTAACTATTGTAGAAGATGGGTTGACTTGAGAACAATTAGTAAAGAATGCCCCTTTGGGCAAGTAAAAGCTTGAAGTTTTAGAAATTTTCAGTTCGCTGTAACCGAGTCTCTAGCGTTTGCTGTTCGTTGTAAACGTTTGAAAATACATTATTAACATAGGGAGGGCTTCAGTTGGGACCATGTAAAAGGTTCGCTATAACCGAGGGTTCGTTATATCCCGGGTTCGCTATATCGCGGTTCGACTGTATATATATTTTTTTAAATTGTGAAGATACTTTTTGTATACATTGCATGATTTTAAAAAGATATCGTCCAATACATTATCTTATAATGCTGTGTAATAATTTGCGGCACCTGGTGCGATTTGAAATTTAAAAAGAAATACGATTTTAGTAGTTTCATTTCTCAATTTGTATGTTTTTAAGGTACGTTCTTTATTTCTAATAGTAGTCTTTCCATACAGACCTTATTTAAAATTGCATTGATTTTTTGTGAAAATCTTTATTACTTAAAAATATTTCATTTTTTAAAAAGCAAATATATCACGCTTGATATCGAAATAACGAAAAGCGGAAAAACTTTTCAGTCTTCATTCTTTATGACTCATTCGGGGGGGATGGAAGTGAGCATGCGCAGCTTTTCCTTTGCCGATGGCTTATTATGCATTCAGATTCGGTTCTGCGAGTTGCAAGGCCGTCCTCAGGATGAAGGATGACGTCATTTTTATCATGGGCATAACTGATGTACAAAGGAGGGTCAAAGGGTTTAATCGTGTTGCAAAACGATGAGCATCTCGTTCTTCCTCTTTGAACTCCTATCGCGAGACAAGTTTCGATTTCGTAAATAACTGCTTGTGAAAT
>BGPR01000084.1:1287287-1337582 GCA_013235015.1 Araneus ventricosus | reverse complement strand
GAGTACTTCCAGTTTCAGTTATTATTGCTTTTTTAATTTTCTGAAAATTTTCTCTAGAAAATGAAGGAAAATAAGAATTACGAATCAGAAAAAAAGCTAATGTTTATTCCTTAAAAATATCAAATTGGCCTTTAAACTTAAGAATTAAAAAGAAACAAACTCGGATATCTTCTTTTGCCCTCAACTGTTTCCATTGTCGTGCGAATCGGCGAGTGCTCTTTCCATACTCCTACATAAAGCAACCAGAGTCAATACTTTGCTCATTTAGTATATCAAAGGTATTTTACCGTATTTCCCGGATAATCTGATTTCCGGAATCGAGCAAAAGTTCCCCAATTGTTCGAATTCCGGACGTAGTAAAACGAGCATATAAGAGATATGTTGATTTTCCATCTCAAATATTTGTTTCTATCATATTAGAGTTTAAAGGCTCTTGATAAGTCTCCAATACTGACTTTTGAATCTGTTTTTTGAAAGCTGTTATTTTACATCCAGGTATAGAGAGTATTTCAATTTCGGTAATGTATGTAAGAGCATTCCTATATACAAACACTTGTGTTTGAGGCGGCTGAACACAGTCATCTGAATATGTTCAATTTCTTTTACCCTTAAAAGCCAGATTCCTAAAAAAATTATTTAAAAATGTTTTTTCACTTGCATTTCTTGAATAAAACATGGGGAAAATATTTTTAAAAATCTTTTGTTTTAAGTATGGTATATGGCTAAAAAACAATTTATTACCAACTGACAACACTGGGCTTTATTTCAGAAAAAAAGATTTCTTAATAAAATTCTATAATGTCAAACACAGATAAATGTTAACTAATTATACGGATAAGGAATTTTTTTCAACATTGTAGAATAAAATATGGTATTCTCAAGCGTACAAACAAAGCAAAAAAGATGCAACCTCAAGTGAAAAAAATCAATTTATTTTTTATCAGCACTCAGGCTGCCATCTATATGTTATAATTTGATTTAATAAAATTTTCAATATGTAACAACAGGCATTAGAGCTTCAGTCTCATTCTCAAGATTTTAGAAGACAAAATTGGGTATGTTGCTTAAAGGCAACACTGGGCATTTAAGAGTTAACTGGTTGCTGTACGTTTTTCTTAAACAAGGAATACAAAGTTTTAAGCTGGCCATTCACCTCTATTCCAAACTAGAATTTTTGGAACAAGGGAAGGAAAAAACGCATCCTATATGTCTCATTTCAAGATTATTTCAGTGGTTCTCAATCTAAGGAATGTTTTCTTAAGGGAGACTCTAAATAAAGCGGGTCATTCACTGTTGATCCATTTTGGAATTTTTGGAACATGGGAAGGAAAAACCTATAGTCAAGGTCGAAAACCTATGAAATTTGGAGAAAAAGGATTCGAAGTGCTGGAATTCAAAAGAACTCAAATTCCAAAACTTCATCCGCCGATTCCAATTTGGGACCTCGATGCGAGGCTAGCAGGAAAACAATAGTTCTGCCTAGATTGGGACAAAGTGTCGAGGTTAGAAATGAAACTCGAAATCCCCTGTGTGGGGGAAAAGGAGCGTGGGTGGCAGGAATTCTGCGACTTTGAACCTTGTCTCAAAACAATCTTTGGAATATCCATGAATGCTTTGTCTAATTTTTCGACTAAAATGAGTCGAAAAATTATGTTATTATTATTAAGGTCTTATGACAAATGGCATATCTTAATACGGCCATTCATTTGAAGGATAGCCATGCCATTTGTCCTAAGCCCGTTTTTTTCCACCCATTTTAATCGAAAAATACAGTCACGCAAAAGGCAAGGCATTTAAAAGGACGCTAACTCTGAACGAAGATAGGGGGGAGCGATCTTCTTTCCCTCTCTACAGCTGCTTGTTAATCGCTCTTCGATTTTCCCTAGTCAGCAGATTTTAATTTATGCTACCCTCAAAACGAGGCTTCAATCTACGCAAGCATTGTTCTTTTCACTAGCCTCTTTCAGGGTACCTCTGAAGCGAGACTTTAAACTCCAGCGTTTCCGCTCCGATTTCAGTTCAGACGGAATTCCAACGACTACAAGCAAATTGGCTGATTTTCACAGATTTTTATGGCTTTTTCCTTCTCGAGTTCCAAAATATCCAGTTTATATGTGAAATGAATGGTCAGCTTTAGCTTTCTCGTAAATGCCCAGCTTTAGGCTTTTTGAGCAGGACATCAGGTCAGCTCGAGTATGAGGATGTGAAAACGGCGTAAAAAGTAAGCAGATTCTCGGAACCTTTAACGGCATACTAGGAGGAAAGAGAACCGGTTAACTATCGCTTGCCCCAATTATGCTTTGTATTTTTTCGCACAAGGCTTTCTGGATGGGGCTCTTCATAATCGGGATTAATTACAGGAAGCACAGAACCCATCTTTACTGAACATGGCAGTCGGTCATTCATGTATAAGAAGCATGTATGAAAGGCAGAAATCACTTGATTGAAAGCAAAACTTTCTGTCAAAAACTGTTGTTGCCTTTTGAGTTTCTCGTATACAGAAAGTTAAAAGGAGGAAAAGAAGGAAGTATTGTAATTTTTATGAAAATCGACCTTTAGATTTTGATGAACCTCCGAGTTTTAAAAAATTTTGAAATTATGTCTTATGAACACGATAACTCAAAAACGGAACTAGCTAGACGAATACAATTCGGTGTGCTGTCTTTGCACCAAAATTGCTTATATGTATTAAATTTTGGACTTTTGGACCAAAAGTCTGGCTGTTTATCCGTTCGTGTGTATCTGAACATGATAACTTGAAAACGCATCAAGCCACATCGATGAAATTTGGAAAATTGTTTTATGACCAGAATTGTATGTCTTTAAAGAATTTAAGACCAAATCCATCATCTGGTTGACTGTCTGTCTGTCGGTCGATCGGTCTGCTCGTGTGTATGCGAACATGACAGCTCAACAAGATAGACAAGTGAAATTTGTTATGGGGGGTCCTGACACCAAAATTGTAGATCTGTATCAAATTTTGGATTCAGTCAGTCAACGGGAAGAGGTTCGAAATGCATTTAGTTTCTCTTCACTACACGGCGAACACAAAACGCACCAATAGTGGAAATATACGAGAAAGACAAGAAGATCATTTTTCCGCTGATTCATTACAGCTGGACGTTTCAGTTACTTGTTAACAAATGTTTGACTTAGTGACGAATCCAAGAGAGGGCTATGGGGCTGCAACCTTCCCCCCAGAGCTAGACCAGAAGTCTTTATTTTATTTAAAATCACTACAGCTGTTTTTTATTAATCTCCCTTTAAAAAAGTGACAACATTTCTTCCTGTCTCAAAAATTTCCCCACTTTGGAAGTCATTCCACTCGCATTTGTAGCGTTGACGCGGGAAGAAACATGTTTTTGCTAGTTATTTCATTGTGTTTATTATTAAAATATCGAAAGTATTGTAAAGTTCTTTTTTTATTCGTATTGTCAGGTGAGTAAAGTCTGTAGAGTTAAAGTGCTTTGGTTTACATAAGCCACAAGGTTTGGCATTCGTCACGACGATACAAAATTTTTTATGCCTCAACCCCCCCCCCCTCCCCCACACCGACCCAAATACTGGATTCACCACTGCTTGACTTACTGCAAGATTTAACATATGGTTTTCTCAAAGTACAGGAGAGCTTTTGCAGTTCCGAATCTGGGTCGAATGGAAACGACTATAATGTTTTAGCCCAGTGTTACCGGAGTCTGATCTGAGATCAACAGACACAGAATTACAGCACATCAAAATTTAATAAATGCTCTTTGACTAATTGACTATTTACAGGTCAAAATTACAAATGATTTGTACATTCAAGAATACAGAATAACAAGTCCCGGATATGTATCGCGAGAGTCAATAATGATCGTAACTTGACTTAGTCGAAGTTACCAAGGTGAGTTTGCTCGTGATGCAACTTATAAGTTCAGGAACTATGAGAGTTCAGCAACTTGTAACAACTCAGGGCGAGTTATGAAAACACCGAGGATCGGTAGATGAAATTGAGGTTATCAGAACGCTTAATAAATTGCAGTAATCCACCACAGGGATTATTATAGCCGAGATCTGACTAAAAGTTTACACAGGATGAGTAAGAGATACCGGGGGCGGTATTTGACAGCGAGGTTATGCAAACACTCGTTAAAATTCCAGCGATCCACCAAAGGGATGCTTCTATTCAATTCGGCAGCTAACCAAAGGAGCTAGTCCAGCCAAGGATTTGGCTACAGTCACGGGGTCAAAAAATGCCCGTTTCACCTAAGTTCAGATTTCGCAAACCACACCACGGAGTAGCACTCCGCGTGTTTACTTCTCAGCTATCCCTCTCTCTCTTCTCCGATCGTCTTCCCTTCTTAAACAGCTACCCTCAGAGCCCAAGGGAGTGGCCGAAGGATTAATTCTCAGTGATTCGTCCCTTAGCTGGACAAACCACCCAACCGCAGTCGTGCGCCTTCCTTCCAGGCTATCATTGGAAGCGGTCCACTCTTAACGGCCCGTCTTGGTCGGCTCCACTTGTGGGGTCCACACAGACGATACCGCGATCCCTCTCCCCTGAACCCCTCTGGGTTTACGTAAGACCGGGCCGTTTTTACGACTTGTTTTATGGCCCTTATTTTCCTCTTCGCCGCTCCGGGGGTCTCTTGTGTGGTCCTGTTGTCGAGGGAACGAGGGAAGGGGAGACCTCACACGACACTTGAGTCTTCAAACCACCTTTCCGAATTCCCATATAAGGATATAAGAACATTTGATGAGTACCAGGTAATAAACACGACGAATCTTCAGTGGAAACGAGCCTCGCACCATTATCCTGTATCCTTTAACCCTCTGACTGTGTATTTTTTAAAATCACTATTTAGATGCAACATTTGCAAATCTGTTCAAATACCGTTAAGTCAAGCGAGTTCTTAATTATATGTAAAGTTTGTTAGTATAATTTGATCCAACGCTATAAAATTACTAAGTAAACACATTAGTCTGCGAAAATCGCAGGATGCAGAAGAAAATAGACTTGTTTCCAACTCGCGGGATACGCAGTCAGAGGGTTAATCGCCAGATACTGCCAAAGGTCGCGATGGCCTCAACAAATATTGATTACAGATGATATTTTTGTGTTGGGTTGATCCTGGTAGAAACTCAAGACTTTAAAGATATAGTCGAGTCGTTAAAGTGTTGCGCTTAATGGTTACGGAATTTTAGTGGACTTTTAAATTCCTTTCGGACAGGAATGAAAATTGGAAGATGCCGTTTGGACAGAAAGTACGCAAATGAAACTGGATTTATTTGTTACGAAACCAGAAGTAATAGGAAGTATAGTTCTCAATTTAAACCACCAGATGCTTATGCAATCGGTGGAGCGATGCCTTACATAAGGTAAGACAATGCATAGAGTACAACCTAGAGTAATTGATTGAATATAGTTTTTCCCATCAGCAAAAAGCGCCATGCCATCAGAACTGATGTTGAATGCTGCAAAAAATAAGGTTTCTCGTCTGACAGCTGAGTTCCTGAATGGAGGACGACATATTGAACATTTGCAAGCCTTTACTCTATTCATTGTCTTATTCTATGTAACGCATCGCTCCACCAATTGCAGAACTATTTGATAGTTTGAATTATAAACCATGCTACCTATAAATTTAAATTAAGTTTTCATTACAAAAAAATGAGGTTTCATTTCCATTCTTTAAAAAAAAAACACGATTTAAACTTAAAGTTTTATTTTCTCTATAATCACATAACAGAGCAGACTGCAGTTGCTGCTTCAATTTATCACGTTTCTAATGAGTGAAGTATATGAAAATGTATGAATACAGTAAAACCCCTGTTAACCGAAACCCGGGTTATCCGAAATGCCTCTGAAATCACAAATCCAAAAAACACGTACTGTAAGGAAATAATCGCGAAGTCGGGTCTTTTTTGCAACGCTATCCCCACTTTTTCCTTTTAAGCCTCGCCAAGAAGGTCAGTGATTAATTTTAGAATGCTAAAATTAAAATTAATGGGTATCAAAAATATTAATTACAGTATTGTTTGCCTGTGCCTCTCAGGCGCAATGCACCCGAACTCGCCGATGCAAATAATGCGGCAGATGGAGGGTTAACTTTTAATAAAGAACATAAGTGTAGCCTACAAAGAGAGTTTTGAATTCGTTTTACACTCAAAACATTTCAGAATTACTTACTGTAATTAGATACAAAATAATAATAGATATTCATGGCTTAACCGAAAAAATCGTTATCCGAAACGGCTTCTCCCCCCCCCCCCATTTAGTTCGGTTATACTGTATATTTAAATTGTTTCGAAAAGTTAGGGCGGTATAATTTTTTTTTCTAATTTGTAAGCTTCTCTGCATCTATATAAACAAGAATTCAGCGTAATTACTCTGTTCAGTATCAATCAAAAATTTCAGATAGTTATTTTCCCCCTTATGTTTTATGCCTCAGATATCCGTAGAAGATTTTCTTTATTATTAGGGCTTTTTTCATGCCTGCTGGTACCCGCAGAAAAAATGCATTTTTGCGTTATAAAGGTGTATATATCCTATGAGCGGCATCTTTATTCATAAGCAATAGTGCAACTAATCCATAATTTTTATTCGTAACATCAGTGCGTACAGCTTGCATAAAAAGATGTTTGTCCTATTAGCACAAGATATTGTACGATATCTCCACGATGTTGTTCGATATTCTGAATGCTGTACAATATCGGAAAATATTGTAGAGCATTTTGTGCTAATAGGGCGCGGATATGTGTTATTAGGGAAGAAAAGTTAAATTATTACTCAAAATTGCGCCCACCATACATTCTTAGAAACGTCAATGGAGTGACTGGCGCTTTGATTGACTAGAGTGATTTTAAAGATGACAGGTATTTCTCGCAAACGTGCAGCCTCAACGAATATTCCAGCCAGAAAGTCCTCAACGGAATCCGTCTAGAAATGTACGCCAAGCATCCCATCGACGCTTCCCAGCTTGTATTATTGCTGGTGGACGCAATTTTGAAGTAATACAGGCTGATCATAAATTATTTTATCTATTTCAAAAATTAATAAAAAAAACTAATAATGTTAAAACTACTTTTAAAAAAATGAGAGCGCATTTTAAAAAGTTTTTTTCAGATAGGTAACGCGCCGTTACGGTGGTCTAGGTGGTCGCAAATTATTGGACATCTCCCATTTTTGAGAGCCATTATCTGCGAAACCATTAAAGCTAGACGAAAAATAAAAGCACGTATTTGTAGGGAATTGTACGCTCTTTAATTTGTTAAATCAATTGTAATTCGAAAACTGAATAGTTTTTGAGATATTCAAGTAAAACTAAAAGAGGAAGCCAGAATGCGCGCATTGGCTTCTGCTGATCGGTAGCCATTGCGTATGCAAATCTCTCACTATAGCAAATTTAGAACACCGTAATGGTACGCCACCTACCCGAAAAAAGAACTTTTTATTTACTCTCTCATTTTAGAAAAACTCAGTTGCAACATTAATGTTTCTTTTATCAATTTTTGAAATGGTATGAATAATTTAGGACCACCCTGTATTGTAAACATTAGCGGCCCGAAGTAGTTTAGTTATATTAACATCCCGTTTTGAAGCAACACGAGGGCTGTTTTGGGACGGACCTTGTAATTTTGAGCCACGGTCAGAAGACGAGGACGACACCTGAGCTGGCATTCCCCTCTCCAAACTTTCACGCCACACCAACGGGAGGACGTTTGGCCGCTACGTATGATTTAGTGTACAACAGGCACCATACACGGCGGATCTTCAGTGGAATCGGGTTTCGAACCTGGAACCCTCCGGCACCAAAGCCTAGACATTACCACTAGGCCACCGCGGGCCAAACGCCCGAAGTAACTTTACCAATCGGGCAAGGCAACAATGTGGTGCCTACCCCCTTAATGTATTTTTTAAAAATTCTATTCTGTCTGTATTCTAAATATGAAACAAACTTTTACCTAGAAACATGCATGTTTTACATGCAAATATGACGTAATAATATTATAGAGATAATTTCTAAAGTTCAGTTATGTTTAAGATTATGGTGATCTTATTGAAACTAAAATAATATTATTCAACAAATCTTAAAAAATATATGTCTTTATTTCTCAAATCTATAAAAACATTTTCTCTCCTTCGTTCCACCGCTTTAGTGCCATCCCGAACTTTGGCGCCACGGCCAGTTACCTGGTTTTCCCCGGGCCGCCTCCGATTCTAAAATCCGCAGAGAAGAAACACTTGTCAACAATGCAGTTAGTAAACAATTTATATTTACTTTCGTGTATCTCAGAATTTGATCTTTGGATAATTTCAAATAAAGCAGCCAAGGAGCGAGCATACATCTCAAACAGCTCCATCATCATTACTTTTGTGTATATTTCTTGTTTTTGAGCCTCAACGGGTTGTATTTATGTCTATGCATCTCTATACAAAAAAAAGTGTCAGTGCTGCCTACCATCCCTTAAAGTTTTGCACATGTGTTCGGATTCGCCTTGATTTTATGTAACCTGACTATTTCCCTTCTGTCTAATGAAAACGTGCGAAGTGGTACAGCAGTTAGGTGTCAGCGAGGCTGCCAGCCAGATGTTTATAGCTATTTATACTGTGTACCGCTAGGTCTTCCTAGTGTTGTCGTGGGCGAAAATTGGGATATTTTTAGGGCTTCATAGTTTTAGATTCCAACTTTAAAAAAAAATTGAAAGTTTTTGTAAATGAATGCTGTTACACTTGTGAACTAGGAATCTTTTAGAACATTTTCAGTTCAGAAAAACAAGGCATTTCTTCCTTATACATGTACTTTTGTTCCTTTACAAGAGTTTGATGGAATAAATTAGCGAACTATGCTACCCTATGCTCTACATATCTAAACGATATCTTTACGACGTTGCGCGGCATTCAGAATATCGTAGCAACATCGTGGAGATATCGTAAAATGTTCTAATAAGGTTGGGTTATTTGGCGAAGGACTTTATAATTTTGAACTATGGTCAGATAACGAGGACAACATCCCAGCCTTGTACGAGGGTTATTTTTTAAGTACGGTTCGTTTGTCAATACCATTTCAAATGTTACATATTCATGAGAAAGAGAGGCTCCCGGCATTCTTTGTGCAGAATCTGACACCATTTGTATCCACGGCGACTATATATCCTTCATAGTATGAAGTTAAAGTATTTAAGAAAACCGAGCGTTCCGCCAACTCTGAAATACGTCAGTCATCCGTTTCTTAACAGCAAATAAAAATTAAAGTTGCAGATATTCATCGCCAGATATGCGAAGTGCAAGGTGACATTGCAATGACTGACAGTAAAGTAAGAAAATGAACGAGATTGTTTAAGGAAGATAAGGAAAACGTCTACATCAGGTACCGTTCTGGTCAGCCATTGCTATCACTGATGATTTGACGCAGGCAGTTGACACTCAAAATCACAGAAACAGGAGATTCGCAATTTCCAAGCTCTTATCGAAACTCCCACATATGTCAAGATCAGTTTTGTTTAAAATTGTGTCTGAGAACTTACAATATAAGAAACTGAGCTATCGATGGGTTCCTAAACTACTCAATGAAGAACACAAAAAGAAGATATTGGAAGTGCCTTACCATTTTTGTCCCTTTGCAACGAGGAAGTTGATGACGTTTTAAGCCGTATCGTCACAGGATACGAGACATGGGTGACACCTCTCCCGTCATCTGAAGACCTACCTTTAAGCAGGCGTTTAGACACTGATGAAGAAGTGAAAACTATTGTGAATAATTGTCTATTATCACAGGTGGCAAATTCTATGAGGAGAGTATCCAAAAAATCGTTGTTCGTTACAATAAACGTTTAAACAAGCAAGGAAATTATGTAGAAAAATAAAGAATCGTACGTAACATCAGAAAATAAATCCTTTTTTGAAAATTTTCTACTTGCTTTTATTTCAAAACGGAACTAACTTAAAAACTAACTCTCATACCAATATCCTTACCAAGCTTCTACTCTGTTCGTACAGGAAAAGTGTGACCCAAATGATTTAACATGCACCAGACCCATGTATACGGGGGATATCTGGTGGAATCAGGTCTCAAACAAGCAGGGTCGGCCTTTAGCCGATTGGACCAATTGCTCCAAATAGGGCCCCGCGCCAGAGTGCAACAAAGAATGTTCTGAAACTTATTCAAATTAAAATCAAATATCGTTTTAATTTCAGAACATTATCCTGAGAATTTTTTTTGTTTCTAAATTAGCTTGCAAACCAATGTTGTCCAATTTTTTTCTTACAGCTGGCTGAGACTGTTTCAGAAGTCAACAGTCGTGGTCAACCTTTTTGTTTTTGCTTAGTTCAAAGTCAAGACTGAAAATTATAATTTTTTTATTTCTGAATTGTCTTTGTTAAGTAAGTGTATATTTCGTGTCCTTAGTGCTCATGTATAAATGACTTTTTAAGGTACTTAATTCACTCGTGTAACTTAACTGTTCTACAATGTATTAATAGTATCCCATCAAAAAAAATTCTCACTTCTTGAATTTTCAAAAATTAAATTTTAAGTATTAAGTAAGTAAGTTCATTAATTTTTAAAAAAATATTATTAATTTATTTAATAAATGGGATACTATTAATTTATTCATTACGTATCATTTCTTAAAGCATAAATATATTGGGGTGATCCAAAATTATTTCCAATTGGGCCCCACATCTCCTAAGGCTGGCCCTGCAAACGCGTGGCCCTTGGGTCCCGAAGCCGAGTCTCCACTATCAGGCAACCACTGCTCTCAAATAAGGCCAGATTAAGCTCTGTTGAGGCTACTTTATTCCTCAGCCTGTACGAAGCAAGCGGGTTAGACATTAGCTAATATTTCTGCTTCCTGGTTAAATGTATGCAGTAAATGCTGGAAGGAACGATTGTTCGTTTCCAGAATCTCAACAGATCTATTATTCTCATCAGATGGCAGATACCATCCATTTTTGAGTTATAGTCGGCGTTCAATCCATTCGTTAGAGAAATACTTCCGGTCTTAAAGAGTTATGCAACGCAAATGTCGGGGGCCCCTTTCCCTTCTCAGTTTCCAAAATTTAACTAAGCCACAGGAGAGTCAATCAACAATCTAAAACCAAAAAGTTAAATTGGTTCTCCTGGGTGTTGATTGAAATTCAAAAACAAAAAACCCATAAAAAAAACATCCTTGAGCTTGTTTTATGAAGACTTTTGTAAAATTAGGTTTAAATGAAGTCGCTTATACTCTCGTGTTTGGAGTTGCGTCTCTTATTGCGATATTTGTTATTAATATACGCATATGATGAGTGCGTTCTTTCCACAAGTTCTGTATTTGTTAAAAGGTATTAAATATTATATTGCTTCAACACTGAGCACTTTGTACTCTTCTTTCATTGCTACTCAGTGGACTTACACTTTTCTCACAACTTGGAAGGAAAAATTACGTAACTTTTTTTTCTTCATTTTAATCCCTTATGTTTGGTTTTCAAACACTTCCGACATTACTTTCACGCAAACCCAACTGGTCCGCCGCGTACCCCAGGCTGGGAACCTCTGAGCAACCTAGATGAAGTTCGACACATGGTCCTTACACAAAAAGAACTGTAGGTCTGCTTCAAATTTTGGGCCACATTCGCCGATAAAAAGATATATACTCCCTCTTCTTCACTAAAGTATAAAACTGGTAAAAAAAAGGGCCATATTATGCAACTTTTTAAAACGTACGTTATGATTCATATTAAATGGGAATACTACATGCATTTTCAATTCCTGCCTTAATTTACTGGCACATCGCCACTCTTATCCAAGTAAAATATTATATAAAATGTTAGTTATTGCATTTATTTATACGCGTGTTGCCGCTTCATAAAATGAAACAGTTAAATGTATTTGTTTGCTAGCTATTGTTATTACAAATTAACCCCCCCCCCCCAAAAAAATGTAGAAATTAGACTATATAGCATGACAATCAAATTGAAATAATTGAATAGATAATTTTTTTTTTTGGAATTTTAAGATGCTGTAAAAATTCTTTGAATAATAGCTTTTGAAGTTATCGACAGAAAATATTTAATTACAAATTTTAAAAGTCATATTACAATTTTTTTTAAAGAGTGATAAACTGCTAATGGGAAAGGAAATTTTGGAAACTTTTAGAGAATTTTTATAGATGCATTTTATTATATAACACAAAGGTGAAATAATTTTGACTATATTCTATAAGGGACAACATTTTGTGAAAGTATATAAGAAGGTGGAGTTGAGAACACTCTCAATTTGAATAGAATGAAATTTAAAAAAAAAAATGACGGGAGGCTGTCTTTTTCAAACAGCCACTGATGTTAAACAGGTAGGACTATTTTACTCGCGTGACTCTTCTCCGATTTTCAATTTTTTTTTGTAACTTCTATTGTTACCCTTTATCTCTAAAATAAGACATTAGTTATGTTTCTAACATATGTAGTTATCGAGATATAGAGGACCTCCCATACAACGATTTTTGTGGCGTTCTGGCGGGTGAATCAAATTCCTTCCCGAGACCTCAATGGGAGGAATGTAGTCCTACGTTAAAAGATTGAGTTATATTCTCAAAAACAACAGCAATTTCGGTAATATAAAATTATCTAAGAAAAGATCCGAAATGACATCAGAATCTGCTGTGAAATTAACTAGATGAATTAACTGCCTTAAGTTTTCAAGATGGTTGGTTGGTTGTGTTGTGTTTTTTGGCACAAGAGCCATATTTGACTATGTTGCGCCAAACACATGGTGCATAAATGTTACCAAGTTAATAATAGATATTCCATTTCTAAAAGGAAAAAGTTAAAAATGGTCTTTTAAAAAGTATGTGATTGTAAAAAAGTGTTCAAATGAGTTTGTCACAACCAATATCTTTGAGAAATAAAAAGAGGTTTTGATGGGGATTTTCTCCCAGCAAGTCTTGTATAGTAATGTTTCTACCAAAACGGTTAAGTCCGAAGATATTAAAACTTGGACATTCAATTAAAATTTGTTTTACTGAGAGTTTTCAAGATGAATACAACATATTGCCATCGTTCAGGCAGAAATCACCAAGTACAAAATTATAGTATCGTGATGTGGTAAGTTTAAACTTAATTTTGAGTCATTATGGTAAATAGTAAAAAATATTTTACAGATTTTTAGCTCCTACGGCTGATTTACTGATGTTTAGATGACAGGTTTCTATAATGAAACAGTTAATTTCGAATTCTAATTTACTGCAGTAGTCTGTCAAAAGGTTTTTGTGAACTTAGTGACTTCTGCCTGAAAGATGATGATATCATGTTTATATGATAAGAAGTGAATATTTAATTTATCCTTGGTAAAAGCAAAAAGAGAAATGGAATATAGTTAAAGAAAAACAGTTCAGAATCAATACATCATATGAGATCTTTATAGACATTTTCAAAGACAGTATACTGCACGTTAAAATTCTGTTTCCACCCCATATAATAAAATATTTGCATTTTTACTATCTCGTATGCGAAATATCAGAAAGTATTGAAATTGACAAAAAATTCGACCTGGAAATTTTGACGAATCTCCATGTTCCAGACCTCCCGTCTCTGAAAAATCATATCTGGAATTAGGTCCAGATTGTCTGTGAAAAATAGAACAAGTAAACAAGAAATATACAAAATTTAAATCCTGCCAAAGCCAAAGCCACACGGGAAGCGGATGAGCTGACATGAAGCAACCCATCCAGCAAGAGCCATGAAGCAATCCATCTCCATAGGAAAGCACAGACCGACATAGGGACAAAACCCAGAACCAGCAGATGCAAGAATGTACAGAACAAGCAGGGGTGTAGTGGAGCTGGAACGGCGTTCCAGCACTTTCTTTCACAAGGAATAAATAAAAAAAATTGTGAAAACGTCCTCAAAACAGTTGTCCTCTCAACAGTCAAATCTCCAATAGTCCAGGTTAGAGCGCTCCAGCACTGCTTTTTTTGCGACTATACTACTGAGAACAAGTATGTGGTCTTTACTTTAAAACTGTAGATCTGCATCAAATTATGGAAGAATTCCGTCGATTGGAAGTATGTAAATGAGCATGTGGATACGAGGACTCGAAAACGCAACTTAGATGGATACAATTTGACATATGATCTTATAATCAGAATTGCACATTTGTATTAAATATTGGAAACAGGTCACTGTCTATCTGTTCGTGTGTATGTGAGCATGATAACTAAAAATGCAGCAAGCTAGATAAATGAAATTTGGTATGTGGTTTCAGCACTAAAATTGTAGATCTGTATCAATTATATATCTCTATTACATACTGTATCAATATCTGTACCAGATCTGTTTACGGCAGTTTTTAGATGGAAATGGGTTTCAAACCTGGAATCCTTCAGCCCAAAGCAGACTTTACCACCAGGCCATTGCAACCCAGATAGATGAGGAAAGAAAAGTCTTAGTGATTTAATTAATATTTATTTTAAAACTAATAATTCAGCATTTTAAATTTAATTTGATTTATCCGCTCCATGAGCAAAATAAACAAGTTGATTGGCTTATACAGCAATTTATACAAGCCACGTTCATAGGTGACTTAAATCATAAAATTTTTTGGGGACACTCTGAATTTCTAGATGTGGAAATGAATAGTGCAATGCAGGAACAGCTGATAAACGAAACTGATGAAAAAATAGAAATATTTCCTTTATTGCAGTTCAAATGTACACAATTATTACATTACTTAAATATAATTTACAGAATAAATTCAACAAAATTATCTTTGACTAGAAACATTAAAATCAAATTTGCTAAGAAAAATAAAATGGTCCAGTGGAAAACCACACTGAATGTTAATTTGTTCTGTTAAATCACAACCAGATATGGTGAAGTGTTCTGGAAATTAACATTCAAAATGTGATTTAACAGAAATAAATAACTAACATAAAAAAATAAGAATGTTTCTCCATCACAATAGTATAACTAGTTACATAAATCACTGGAATTCATTACAGTTTTAAAATCAAGTCACACACTTATGACCATCCATTATCATTTGCAAACATTGTATAAAGTTTAATTCAAATTCGGAAATGGGATTATTGTCAGGGTTTGATACAAATATGTCAGGACAGACACAACATACATAAAAGAGTTTATGTTTTAAAATGCCAGACAAGCATTTCACTTGATGAATTCTAAAATTTCTGGAAATAATTCTTATAAAAATTACACAATTTACATCAAAAAGTTGACCTATCATGATTAAGAATATAAAATTTATCAAGCTTAATATAATTATTTACTTATCTTGTCTATAAAGTATTCAAAACAGGGAAAACGAAATACTTTGATTGGGGGAAAAGTAATGCTTATAAAAGGTTTATCAATTTTACTGAATACATGATTAAGCAATGACTAGACAAAACAAGCAAGCCAACACATTTTCATTTTTAACATTTTGTCATGTATAAACATTGTATTAAATAACACCAAAATGCAAATGCTGGAATGAAAGACTAAAAAGCAAACACATAATTTTATAAAGCTCCCATTAAAACATGAAACTAGATCATGAAAGTGATCTTCAGTTTCAAGGAACTCGCAAGCAAAATTTGATAAAATAAACAAAACCTTCATCTTTTTCTTCAAAATCTGAAATTTTTTCACATTTACTAATTGGAATATTTTGTTAATGTGAAGATGATAACCTTTGCAGCTAAAAATCGCATGACTCTGTTTTATCAATCATGAAAGTGAACATCAGACACAATTGAGAGAAAGCATGTCAAACTCACAGACTGTGAGGCCCATAATGCATATTTTTGATTATAAAGAGTTTAGCAACTAATAAAATTTTAATATAAAGTTTATTTTGCAGTTCCTAATTCGGAATAACTATCAACCAAATTTATTTGAAAACGTATCATGTCAAAAATACAGCAAAAACTGTTCAGTCTTAAAACTGAATTTGAATTGTTTGGAGATATTAAAACTTGGGAAGACTAGTTTAAAAATTTTTCTTATACATAAATACAAAAAACTAATTCTATTGGTAATAAATCATACATATTGAAGTTAACTAGATCCAATATGTTTCAAATATAAAGGGAAATTCAGTGGAGCAACATGAATTTTAGACACTTGAAATGCAGGATAGAAAACACAAAATTTTACATATGAAATTAGTACAATCTTTAGACGTTCTTATTGGTGTGAAGATATTTCTGATGAAAACCAATAAACCTACCAAAAGATCCAAAATAAAAGCATACATGTAATAAATCTTTTTTCATTCACACCTTTCCAAAGTAAAACTCCTGTGACTTCCACCCACTCTTCCCATAAACTTTGCAAGTCCATTCAAAATGCAGAACTAGTGATCTCTTATCCACTCTCATTTCGAAATTATAAAAAGTTCCATAACTTATTTGATGTTCCTTTTCCAAGATTTCATACTCAATGGCGGTCTCCCATTGGGGGGCACCAAGAGTTCGTGGACGAGAAGCCGCCGGATAAGTAAGTGGGGTCTCTCTTCCCTGGTGGGAGTCGAGTGAACTCCATCTGGTGATAGTATGTGCTTCCTTTGGGAGGAGTTGGGCCATGGCCAGTTATGGCAACTAGGACTCCGGCCTCAGTACTTGAGCTGTCGCAGTGACTGTCATTCGACAACCCTGGTACCCCAATTGGCATCACAGGGGTAACTCCATGTGAGCCTACTCACTGGGGATATGCATAGCTTCATGCCCACACATTTCAAGAAGTATATGGGCTGGAATCACCTAAATCTTATAAAAAAGTTTAAAGCCAAATCCTTCTGATTTTTTTACATAATGCAAAAACTAAATAGAAAATATTTAATGCTAAAAGGAGGAACTGAGAAAATAACTTTTCATACATGATGGGTCAATCTTGAAAGTAATAACTGCAAACAAGATTCCCAGAATAGGAAATGTAGTAACAAAGATACATCAAATTCAAGAAAAGGAACTAATTACACTTTACATTTAAAGGTTTTTATACTGTATTGTTTCACATAAATGCTGTGAAGACTTGCTTTCTTGCAGCCTGCATGAACTTAAACCCAGTTTATTTGGGCCTGGTTAGCCTTTGAGTTTGACATGCTCAGTTGAGTGAACATATGACTTAATATTTAAAATAAAAATTATATAAGTTCTGATCATTTGATATAATTTACAGAGAAAAGAATATTGAAAAAATTACTGTCTTTTTTTTACATGAAAATATTAAAAATTTTACTCTGATCAAAGAAAAAAGATTAAATTCATATTTTTATCAATCATTTTAGATATATTTCTTGTTACTACCTAGCATATAACAATATTTCTTTAACTATGGGTTGTGTAGAAAAATATTAGGTCCTCACATACATGTAGAAAACCTTTCATGGGGCATTTTTTTTATATATATTTTTCAACATGAACTAAGAAAATCAAAATATTTACTTAAATTTGAAAAACAAGTTTTTTATTAAGTTTATTTCTCTTTGTGGTTATGGAAAAATTTTCACTATGGAAAGTGGGTCCTAAAATTATTATCCATCTGAAAAAAAACTTAAAGAAGCCCTGGCATATAATATTCTGATATACAAAATGAAAGTAGCTTGACATCATTAATAAGAAGAAAAAAATTAATTAGGTTCAAACGAAGATTATTTTTTTTAATAAAGTAGCATAGTCTTTATTTTAGTTAAATCAGCTGAAGATGATTAGATCTGCTTTTAACAAATCTGATAAAAAAGGAAAAAAAGTTGACTAAAGGAATTTTAAAAACATTATTTTGTAAAATTTTGCTTTTGAGTCAGCCAAATTACTTCCTATTGTATCACATAACTACTTTCTAAGTTAGTGATATCCTAAGCATGCGATAATTGAAAAAGATTTCTACAAATAAGAAAAATGAAACAAGTATCATCATCTGCAAAAAAACAACACATTTTAAGATGTTACTCTAGGTACAGGATTTTTTCCTAGAAATGATGCATCACTTTTTATCCAGAAATTAATCATTAATAAAATTTCTATATTACTTTTAAAAAATCATTTACTTGTATGGTCGATATTAATTCCTTATGAATTTTTCACTAGCAACAAATAAAATATCAGCACACAGAACAGTCAAATGGAAAGACATTTAATACTTTATGGCACTTCTATAAAATTTCATTACTTAAGGGAAGAGAAAAGATGATTATGTATATTACATTATCTACTTTCTTATTTGTTGTGAATTTGTAAGGACAATTATTGGAAGTCAAGAACACGAAATCGCTATTCTTTTCATTTGATAGCAATTAAATCACAACATTTAACCAACAAAGGCATTTCTGAACACAAAAGTTTGAACAGAAAATAAAATGTAATATAAAGATATAAATCAAAGGCATGAATAGTCTTAAATAAGTTAAAAAACATATACAGCCTAACTCCACAAAAGCCATAACCTCACTTTCATTATCACATCTGAAAATCCTGAACAGTTTCATTGAATATTAAGGTTAAGTGAAATCTCATAGCACAGCATACTGAAAGTGTCAAATTCTCCTAAACTGACACATTAGAAGAAAACTATGTGGCATACAGATTTTCTGTTTTGATGGTTCCAACAAAGTAGGATGACAGTTAAAAAAAATTCTGGTGTACAGCAAAGTAAAGTAATTTTACTTACGAAACTTCAATCTTCAGAGCTGTCATAAGATATTAAGATCAGTCTTATTCACAACACTGAGCTTGTCACATGGGATAATAGTTTTATGAAATCAGACTATACTATTAAATACCAAGAAAATAAAATTTCAATAGTATAAACCGAAAATAATAACAGTTGCACTAAAACCCAAAAAATAAAAATTTATGATTCATTATTATTCACACTTGATAAAAATACAATACAAATATAAACATCTTTTTAAGATCCATCATCCTTTAAAAAGATATTTGTTGGCCTTATCTAACAGTGTATTTGTTAAATCTATTAGAGATTCTTCAACTCCAGTAATTTTAATTATATTGATCTGTTGAGCAAATTCAAACTCTTCTGAGGACAGAGTAAATAATACTTCAAGTACCTCAAAAGCAAACAATTAAAAACCTCTTCTTACAAACGTGCAATAGGATTTGTTTCAAAAATGACATCTTCCTCATCATCATCAGCCTCCATTCCATTTCTGTTCAGTAACTGTTGCCACCCTTGGTGCTCTTTTTCCTTTTCATGGTCTATTTTTAAATAGAGAAATAATTACTTTAACACAGAAATTCAGAGTGCCAAATATAAAAAAATGAAACATAAGACTATAATTATAAAAAAAAACTTTTAAGGAGAACCACATTTCAACCTCAGGCAGAAGATTTTAATTTTATAGAATTTAATTCATTTTTAAATAAGATTAATTCTAATCAAGAAAACATTTTAATACAATTTTGATTTCATTTCACCAAATGAAAAACATCTAAGATGTTCTATAAAAGAAGCTGTAGAAAAAAATGTACATGACTTATTTGAGGGAGGGGAGGCTATCATTAAACTAAGTGAAGAAAACTAATATTGCAGTTCAATAAATGAGATTTTAAAAAAATTAGAGACAACATAATTTGTAATTTAATTGGCTTCGATGTTTTAAAAGGAAAGAATCCCTACTTCAGATAGGTAACATAGATTCATCTCATAAATTTAACTTGATTAGATATTTCAGATAAAATATATAGAAAGGCCCAATATCTTACTTTATTATATTCTCTTTAAAACTGATGTTTCTTTATTAATTATTATTATTAAATTGTTATGTAAATTACCTAAAATAATACATTTTTGTCACCTATAACTTTTACTGATTCTTTCAAGACTAACTGTATTTTGTACTTTCATTATTCAAAATAAGCACAATCATAGCTATAAAAATATTTATTCAAAATGAGTTCATGAGATTTTTTAAAATGAACATCTAAATTCGGAACAAAATACTCAAATTATATTCCAAATTAATTAAATTAAAATAAAAATTTAAATTCCAAATTCAGCAAAACTGTGTTAAACTATAAGAGATGTCTTTCATTATAAATACATGGAAAAATTTGAACCTACTCTTTTTTGTATTGCTTTTTTCTAATCTTTCTTTAAAATGAAAATCAATTTTACTAATATTTGCAGATTAATTTTCAATTTCAAGGGGGAAAACAAGCACACATTTGCACACATAATACAGAGTGTTAATATGAATTTTTTTTAAAAATTAAATCTTTTGTAAATATTTAAGAAGTTATAAAGACACAAATTACATACTGGAAAAATGCATGCAACATGCTTTAATTTAAATAATGCTAAAAACCACAAAAACAGTTTAATTTTAATAAAAAATATTAGAAAAACAGTACTTAAATGAAATTTAATATAACAGGTATGAAAACAATGAAGAATAGTCCTGGTCCTAAGAATTCTAATTCTCTTTGTTGATATCAGTAATTTTTAGATTCCAAAGTTTGTTGAAAGTATGTAACAGTTACAAAGCTCTATTTGACATTTCAGTAATAACAAAATTTGAAAATGTTTTATCTTTTTTGAAAAATGTTGATATAAAGAAATTCATTTTTTTTTTTCCTTCACTCGGTTGATAAAGAAATGAACTAAGGCATTCAGATAACTTAAATAAACTTAACATCACTCTGAAATATTCTGCTACACATTATATTTCATACTTTTAATGACATATGGCAATTCCAAAACAAAATTAGTTAGAAATTTTAAATACTGGCTGAAACTATTAGGCTTTTAATAATCTTTTAGTATTACATTTAAAATTCTTTAGCATGAAATCAAAGGGATGACAAGTATTATTTTGTGAAATTTTATGCTACAAATACTATGATAAAAGTGTCAGGTAATATCGTGCTAGAATGCAAATAATTGGGCAGAGCAAAATGTTATTCATGATCTAAAGCTTATTGAATCCCCCCCCTCGAAAAATTGGCAATTAAACATTGCTGCAATTTATGTATAAAGCATATTTTGCAAAAATCCTCCGATATCCATAGTATATTCTGCAAGATGTCCTAAAATTTCGAAAAATAAGGACCTTTAAACTAAATGACCAGTGTAGTGATTGATGCTACTGAATCTAAAATGTTAGCAAAGTGCAATTGCTTAAACCACTTTCTTGAATGATATTAAGTGCATACTATTAAATATGAAAGATTTGCCCTCCTTCAGTTTTGTTTACTGTATCATGCAAATGGAATAAATAAAGAAATGATTCTATTTATTTTTTTTATTGTACAGGTGTGAGTAATTTTTATACTCATGCATTGATTGCTTTATTCCTTGTGCATCAAGTAATCCTATCTTATATGCAAGTTCAGTAGCTATGTTATTATTTTAATTAAAAAGTTCTGGATAGTTTTATTATCTTGGATGTGAATTATTTCTGTATATAATTTTTACTATCACTCATTGTTTTGTAATGTTTTCTATGAAACTTTATCAGTATCCTTCATCTATAATGTTATCAATTTTATTTTTTGTTGATGATGAAATCCAAGTGTTTCTACCAGGTAAAAAGAAGAGTTAGCCTGCTAGAATAAAAACTGTAAAGAGCAAGAGAATCAAATAGAAATGACGTTAAAAGTGCATTTGCTTTGAGTTTTACGGAGAAAATGTTTGGTAAAGTTTATCGAGGAATTATTCAAATAATAAAATTTTATGTACCACGCAGGATAGAATATTCTTGCACGACTGAGTCAGGTAAATAATTTTGATTTCTGAAATTATCCTGGTACATAAATGTTGAAAATGATATGGTTGGAGTATGATATGGTTTAATGTTAAAATTGATAGCTATCGCCACTTTTTTTTTTTTGACGGAAGGGATAGTGTTATTTAAAAGGTGTGCAACTTATTATGATTTCCTAAATCTGTCACTATTTGCCTGCTTCTGCTAAAAATTTTGCTATATCTTTTTTTAGTTTCCTTAGCATCCAAGTCCATCCAACTACTGACAACCTCCTGATAAAAAAATTTTGAGTTAATTAATATCTATGAACTGAACTTTGCTTCTTAATACCAGTGCCTGAACTTGCTGTTTTATGAAAAGAGTATAGTCCTTTGTGAGAGACTAACGGACAGTAATGCCTAGTGATTCATCCACTACCAAACCATTGATTAATGGTGCCCATTACCCTTACAAATGTGTACCGACAGCTAATCAAAAAATAAGTAAATATATTGCATACTTTTTATATTTCATTCTTTCCTTTTATTATATTCTTGAATTTGCAGCATCAATTATGCGAGTTGTGGACTATATCTTGGCATTATAAAGTAAATTTGTCTACAAGTCTTATATTGTATATACTTATTTTTTTCCAGATAGAATGACACCTGGCTTAGGACACTTAAACTGATATCCAGTTGTTTTGAGAACAATTTACATTGAAATAGTGTGTTGTGTGTGAACTTATCATGGCAATTCAATGATGTATGATAAAGTATTTTATATATTATATCAGTATTGCCACATATGCTGAAATATAAGTAGATGGACCCATACTGGATCTATTTAAAAGATAGAAATGTCTTATATGAATGTAATAATGTGTGAAGTGTGTGCAACCAAGATTAATTTTTACTACATAAATAAAGTTGTGTCATGCATATCTTGGTGTTTGGTCACTGTTTTCCCCTTAAAATAGTCTCAAGTTTCGAATTTTTGTATAAAAAAGAATTATAGCTAAAATTTCCAGATCTGTTGTGGATGTGTTTACTTTAAAATAATTTACCACTATACAGTCACTGTGAAGTAAGCCAAGACTATAATGCTGCACAAATTTAGCTGTATTATAATCTTAGAGTGTATCTCCTGTTGATTACTGTTTGTTAGAAAGTTAAGAAAAAAATTAGTTGTTTATTTCTAGTTAACCAGTAACACAACACAAATCATAAACATTCAAAACTGCAACATATTCCCAGTAGATAAATATTAAAGGAATGCAATAATAGAAATAAGAAGTATTTCCTGCAAAAAAAATTAATGACTTTTTTTTCTATTGGCTTTGAAATCAAAGAAAATTTTATGTTCTTAAAAAATGTTGGTTGAGTAGCTCAAGAAATTGAGCTAATATTTTGATACAATGAAAGCACTAATATTAATAATGTTTTTCTGTTAGGAACCAGGTGAGATTTACATACTATTCACATTTCTTTTTTATTTAAGTATGGTTACTTATATCTAGAAAACTGGGATACTTTTTCCAGTTCAACATTCTTTGAGAATTCTTGCAGACATAAGAGAGAGATAGAAAAGCCTCCAGACAGAAATCCATGAGGACCAAAATTGAAATCCAGGACTTGCTGACAACTAACATTTTCTCATTTTTATATAACGAAATGTTACATTAAGTAATTTCATGGTCTCAAGTTTTGTCTCATTCAGTATTTCTAAGATTGAAAGAAAAAAGAAGTATTCAAATTAAAAAAAGAGTAATTCAGTATTTCTAAGATTGATTGATTAAGAAACATTGATAAAATACTCAAATTTTAAACAGATTTTTGTATTTTCCTTTTAAATATCATATCTTTGTTACTTGAAAAAGTTATTACTCCTTTAAGAAAGGTTCAAAATAAACTGAACTACACTAAATCTGAAAATTTAATACACAATATTCCCAAGCCAAATAATTATTTAAAATTTTGAATTAATGATTGTTAACCAACTGAATCATAAAATGTTAAATTTCAAATATATTGTTCAGAAATATAATAAACAAACAGAACTTATGCCAACAATTATGGATTGTTTCTAGCATATCATTAATAAAGCACACATAAAGATAAAGGAAACATCAAAAAGCCGAACATAAATCATGCAAAAGACGGACATAAAACAGATTCAGATAGTATGGCAACCCTGGAAGATTACATGCAAAATTACATACAGCAATATATATAGATATACCTTAATTCCAGAAACAGAGAAATAGCGAAGGAAATTAATGTAACAGGATACCAGAAGATTCCTTAAAGAAGATTCTTTACCTATGTATAGATTAGTAAGGTTGAAAATTAAATGAATGGCAAGAATTCAATAACTATGCAAGCCTTTATTTTTCAAGTTGGGGAAAAAAAATTAATCTTTATTTTTCCAGAGTTGCTAAATAAAATATTTTTTATTTATTATTGTTATCTTGCGCATAAACCAGACATGCTCAAAAAATAAATAAAATAAAATTAAAAAACTAAATATAAATTTGGAAACATGCAGATAACTAAAACAAATTTACAGGGTACTCATATCAGTGAATAAAATTTGCAGGATTTTTTTTATTGCAGTTAGAATTGTTTTGAATAAGAAAGATCAGTAAAACTTATTACAGCTGAACAGCATGTTTCTAAATTAACTTTGTTATTTATGGTAAGCAGACAGTCAATGGCTTTTTTTTCTGCTATAACAGGAAATATTTCAAAAATTATGTAGCTTCAAGCACATTAAAATGTGTTGTATATTTCCAAATACAGTTGAAAAGCTCATCTTGACCACTTTTTAAAAAAATTAGTTTTAGAAATTGGCATGCTTTAGCCAAAACCTGTTTAACATGCGTCTTGTAGGCTTGATCCAATAAAAATAAATTACTCAAACAAATATCAAAATTTTGCTATTTGAGATATACTTATTCTATGAAATAAAGAAAATCTGTTTTCACTATTTTATTCAGCAACAGAATTAAATGAAGTAAAGGCTTAGATTATGGAAATAAAGACTTGCAGAGTTAAGGCTAAAGCACCAATATTAGAGCATAAAGACATTTAGCAGTAAATGGAGAAAATTAGAAGTAATTTGTTACAATCAAAATAAACAAATGCTGGCAAGAGGTTAATTTCTCATAACAGAGAAGTAACTATGACATTATTTGCTTACTTCACTAATAATAATACCACCCGCCCCCCCCCCCCAAAAATCTATAAATATCAGGGAAAGATTAACTGTCAGCATCAATATAGTGTTTAAAAAACTAGTACATACAAGAAATCTCATCTGATGTTAAGTTCACTCAAAAAAATTAACAAATAGAACAATTTTTTATTTATATTTATAGAAAAAAACTGGAATAGAATGGGAATTAACTGGAAGAGAATGGGTGGCTGCTTATGAGGAGATAATTTGATTATTACCTATGCTTTCTTATATAAAAAATGAAAAAGGGAAAGACATCTCATTTATTATTTGTTAAGGTAATGAAAAATTATGAACCAATCAGTTGAAATTTCATTGATTACGAAACTTTTAATGTGTCAGACATTCTACAACTGCATCATTTGTACACATTTTAAGGGGGGAAAAGTTTCAACCCAGTATTTTCTTAGTTTTTGGAACAGGTTGTCCAATCAGGTATAAAAGTGAAAGCTAACATTTGCAGACTTCTTGGAGTTTCTCCATGACAAATATATATCATATAAAGTTTATAAATAATTTTGTGCAAAATTTGCCACAACATAAACACAGCAACCAATCAAATTATATAAAAATTATAATGTTTGTTATTAATGCTTAATTTGATAACTTTCCAGCAGAAATATTAGAAAATTGTTATAAAAAATGTCTTAACTGACGGAATGTATTATTTCTGGATTCTTGGTGGAAAAAAAAACGTGGTTTATTTTATAATTTTCGTCAGAATGAATTATTTATTTTAGTTTTTAATTATTAATTTTATTTTAAATTGATATCAGTTACATTTTTTATTGAATCGTTAAAATGGATCAAAACATTTGAATAATATTGTTGCAGAATTTAATAAACATTAAAACTTATTTTATTGACTTTCACTGGCCACTTTTTTAAAGCTTTAAAAGCTTAAAGAAGCAACTATAAAGCAGAACTCTTACTTAATTAGCAGTCTCGGCACTTGAAAATATAATTCTTTTTTTTTTCACTTTAAAAGCAAACAATGCTAAATTTTTAGCTTACAAAACATATTTCATAAAAAGAATAATAATGTAAGGCAATGTAATAATACTTTTACATTTTAATACAATTTTCATTATGTTTATTCTATGTAAAGCATATTGAATGATAAATATATTTAATGAATCATTAACTTAAGCCGTACCATCTGAATCTAAAGCTTTCAAAATAACATGGAGTGTTATTCCAATAAGGCACACTATTAAACCAATGAAATTTAGTGTTGTCATATGATCTCCAGTGTATTTTACAGCAAGATACAGAGTGCACACTTCCTGGAAAAAACAAACATAATTCAAGTATATTAAAATAAAATTGAAATATTAATTCAAAAATTTATAACACAATTCAGATTACAATTTCTTACATAATTAAAAACAAAGAATGAAACTTAGAATAAAGATATACTTTCAATGTTCTTTAATGTTGTACCTCTATGGTAGAGTACAAAAACAACACTATCATAGAGATATTGACAATTTAAATGAATATGAATGCCATAAAAAAACTTTTGTTTCCCAAATTAATTCTTTTAAAATTTAAACACACCTTTAAAATAAAAATATTACTAGACAAAAATTTCATGTTTGGAAAATAAATTTAAATTATAATAGAAGATTAAAAACAGAGTGTCATTTGAATAAAATACGAAAACAGAAAGATGCAATGCAAGAATTGAATACCCAACATTGGTAATCTTTTAAAGAAATAATAAAAATAATGAAATTTTATCTCATTCTTAGCAAGAAAAAATATAACATTTTATGGATGTGAATTCAAACAAATTGAAATAATTTTTAAAATGAATGTTATTGTTATAATCAACAATTAAAGCATTTAAAAGTTAAATATAAAACAATTATATGCATATTTACAAATAAATGACTTTATTGACTAGCTAATATAAGGAACAATTGTAACTTAAATAAGATGGATGAAAAGTTTAAAACAAAAAATGAACATTTACACAAAATGAACATTTTTGAAGAATAACAATATAATCTTAATTTTAGATATTATAACATTAATTTCATAACAAGAAGCATTAAATGTTTTACTTTAAACACTCCTGCAATGGACAGAGTCAGACTTGACGAGAACACAAGCAGCAAATATTCACTAAGCTCCATAAGGAATGCAAGTACTGATCCTATCAATATGTAGCCTAAAGTTGTTAATACCACATTAACTTCTTTGTATCGGAAAACCTTTTCTGTTGTAGCAATTGGAATGCCTAAGAATGGAAGAGAAATTTTAAAATTACTTTATGAATTGCTATAATGTAACATCCAAGGTTCACAAGAATGTTTGAAATTTTAAGTATCAAAATTAGCATTTTTTTCCTCTTAAAATATAAATTTTCCCCTTGTTTATGATACTATACAATTCCTTTTTTAAGACAAAGTGCTTTGTGCAATTAATAAATAAATGCTTATGTGGTTCACTTCTCAAAACGCTTCTGAGAAATTAAATCTCTTAAGAAAATGTTGCATTTTAGAACCAAACAGATCAAATTCTATTATTATGCTTGATATCAAAAAGAATTTTATTTTTGTACTAAAAAAGTTATTATATAGATATTTAATATAAAACACAATTTATTATTATGCCCTTATAAGAGCCTTAAGTCACAAAATAAATCTGTAGAATAGTTCTGCTGTAAGGTGAATATTTAAATATTTTTATTTGTAACATGACAAAATCTTGCAATTCAGAATGAACAAATACTATTTTCACAACTTGGTTTTCATATGAAAAAAAGTCTGCCAAATGTTACAATGAACTCACCAAATTTAGCAATAACTCTCATCACCAAATCTTAGGGATGAGTGTTAGTCTAAGGGAACAACACCAAAATTCAAGCCTGATGATGATTAGGGTCAACTGTAGTGGAATAATCTATATTATATAAAACGCTTATGCGTGGCGCAAAAAAGACCTTTATTTCTTTCTCCCTGTTGGCAACGATCAGTTTACTTACCAATCTCAACCCTGACGCCGAGACTTTTGAATTGGTTTGAAGTCGAAAACAGTGATTTTTTTTTTTTTTTTGAATGTAGATCGTTTGAATTAAATAAGTTTGAGTCATACAGTTTGGATTCAACAAATGAATGAATGTGTGCTTAATACTGAATGTACTTTTCAGCTACAAGTTTCTGAAAAATTGGTTTAATCATCTCTCGACAGCTCATATTTTCTGAGTTCCATCTATCCAGAGAAAAATAGTATACCTTCCTTCACTTAATAATAATTGGAGGGAGTGTGTTTACATGTGCAGAGGCAACATTTCGTTTAAAAAAGTGCATGCTTAAGATTTTGAAGGAAAGAACGATGTTGGAAAATTTTGAAAAAGTTTATCTAATCAATAATAAAATGCTAAGGGTAAATAATTATTATGGGTTTTAATTTTGAATAGTTAATATGAATATGTTTCAATCCACTATTTTCTTTAAACTGTCCTTTTTTAGCTAAAAGGTTGCAAGATGGGTTACATCTTTCTATAAAAGATACGATCAAGAATTTTCCGAGATTTAAAACACAAATGACTACACTGAGAAAAAACACTATATCTTTCTTGGCTAAATAATTGTTGGAATAAACATGTATACAAGTGGGGAAGCTTTTCTGAATTACATTTCATTGTATAGAGGGAATATTTGAAATTTTGGTGGAAAAAGAAATTTTAAAAAATTTATTTTGAAGATTTGGAAAAGGCTATCTTATCAGTTTTAAACTTAAAATTTTTATGGAATGAAGTTATGTTGAAATAAACTGTTGAATAAATAGTCAAAAGTGTATGCCAAGAAGTTTTACATGACTGATTTCTGATTGATGAAAATAATTTAGATTTTTAATCATCTTTGAATTATAAATATTACCTTTCAAATTTCTTTCTAACATTTACATATATATCTGTGCTACCAGAAGATTTTAATTGTAGAAACTGATGAAAAATTAATTTTCATCAGTTCATTGCATTGCATGAACTCCTGTTCACACAATTTCAAATAATTTAAATTTACTTTTAGTAAATAATGTACTTATAATTTCCTAATATTAGCAGAAACGGATAACTGTACGGCAAGCGAGCGAAGCGAGCTGGTATCACATAGTGATCTCAAAAAAATCACAACGTGATTCTTGGGTTTTCGTGAGCGGAGTGAGTAGGGGGTGTTATGTATATAAAGATTTTATAACAACTATGCTAGGACACCCAGTGACTTCATTGTAGCGAACGAAGCGAGCAGGGTTTGCGTAGCAAACCCCGGAGGATTGATGCAATCCTCCTGTGGGTTGGCGAGCTTTAGCAAGTAAGGGGCAGAGCCCCCTAGTTCTCATAATTTTATCTGAATATGATATTTTTATTAGGAGTTATTTTACAGCTTCAAATGATACGATTTGTAACTTTGGAGGGTGGGAATACACACCTCAGAGCCCCTTTAAAAAAAAAAAAAAACAATTGTGGCGTTTTTCCTTAATAGCTTTCGAAAATATTACAGCACAAAAATCATTTTTAATCATCTGAAAATGCCAAATATATATATATATATATATAATGATTTAGTTGCTGTATAATTTTTTCTCTAATTTTAACAAATTTTTAAAATTATTTTTAGGTACAATTTACAACAATACTTTTCATTGTTTAAGCAAATATTTAATTGTGTGTTTCTCTTCCACAAAACTAAGGAATTTACTTTTTTTATTTGATCAATTTTACTTTGAAATCTGTAAACAAAATCTATTTATAATATATTAAGAAATACTGAAAGATGTTTTAATTTTTTTTTATCAGTATGTTTTAACCCAGTTAACATGCTGCTGGACCTAAAATGAGCAGTGTCATTTTAATATGGAAGTCAAATGCATATTTTCCATGAGGAATATGAAAGTGAAATTGGCAATTAGATGTTACATGACATGGACAGCTACTTGACTCCATTAGGGACTTTCACATAGACAATGAAAAAAAACAGGTGCAAGATCACTAAAAGAGCATGGGTTATCATGAGCTATCAAAATTTTAAAGGACGTTGTTAAGGGAATTGTTATAAGAGATTCAATTGAAATTATATTCCTGGCAAACAAGCTGGCTAGTGTAGAATAAAATAAAGAAAATTCGGATGAATAAACTTTTCAACTATTTGTATTCTAACCAATCAGAGGGTCGAAAAACACCCTTCTGAAAACAAATCAATCAGTGTAAAAATGGAATATGATTTAAGAAATGTTTAGGAAAACAATATGTTGAAATCCATTGGTTGAACCCATCATTTTAACTTTTATTACCGATCATAAATAATGGATTGTGAATGCTCAACATCTTATGTCAGTAGATTCTCTCTATGATAAAGAGATTCAGTATGTTTGATAAATATAAAGTTTAGACATAATAATCATGTTAGGTCAAATGAAAAAGATCTATAATAAATATTACCTTCAAAAACTATAGCTAATGGTAAAAGGCCAACAACCATCCATGGTTGAACATGATAAATCATATCCACTGGATTTCCTAAACCTGAGTTAAAATAAAATAATTGAATGTATTGAAAAAAAAACTTATAAATAAATCTTATGCATTTGCATAAATAGTTTTATTTTCAGAATCAAACTAAAATAGTTATAGAATATTTCAATAATAATCCACAAATTCTACCACACATATTTCCAATAACACATACAACTAAAAAAGTAATAATAAGAATAATTGCTTTGTCTTTCAAAGTTGGGATTAGGAGTTCCACCATTTTTACCTAATATGTTAAACATATAAACTACAAATAATATTTAACATACTGAATTTTCATAAAAATGAATTATACAGTTCTAGAAATAGAAAAAGTGAAACACGAAATAAAATAGTAAATTTATACAAAGTTACTCAATGTATATCTATATGTGACTTCTAATTCTGACCACAATTGATAAATATTAAGGAAATGGTTAAATGTGAAAAAAATTTTAATAAGAATTTAAAGCAATCTCATTAAATGAAATTTGTATTGGTTTTCTTGACCACATATTTGATCAGATAAAGAGGATATTAGTAAGGATTTTAACAACAATTTTTCTTAATTAGACAAGTTTTAAAGAATCTTAAGACAAGTAGGAAAGGAATATTAGGTTTTTAAAGTAAATGAAAATGACTTTATGGAGTACACTTTTACAAAACAAATAAAAAATATTTAAAAATAAAGTTTATTATTAGCCTTTTTTAAAATATAATCATTTTTGGTGGTTAGGTATAAAACATGCAGATTTTTCTTTACAATAGAATTGTAAAATTATCTTTATAAGGTAGGGGGCCCAAATATTACCCCACTTAAGCTATTATTTTAATCACAGGGCTAATTCATGCGCATATTTATATAAAAATAGTTCCAATCTATTATCTGGACTGTTATCCAAATATATACTCAATTACAACTCTAACAAACACACCAACGCTTTTTTTGCGACTGCAAAATTTTTCCTTCTAAAAAAAGTGTTCCTAATATCACCTACTATATGTTCCTAATATTGCCCACTATATGTTCCTAATATCGCCCACTATATGTTCCTAATATTGCCCACTATATGTTCCTAATATCACCACCTATATGTCTGAAATGGATTGAAAATGAAGTCAAACTTATACTATGACCATACTTTCTTTATTAAACATGAAAATTAAGGTAGAACAAAATTTAAAGTAATACAAGACAGCTTTTTTTGTACTTTTAGCAATGTAGTTAATGTACTTTTCCCCTAAAGAAAATACTAAAATAAAAAAGAACTTAGGAGAATTGTCAGGTGATAGGACATCAACCATTTATTTTTTTAAGGTAATTTTTCTTTTAATCTAGTTCTCCTGAAAGGGCTAGGACAATAATGGTAATACTCAAGTGGGCGATATTAGGAACAACCTAGCACTAAAAGTTGGTGGCATCCCCCTTCGTAATCGGATCGCACACCAAGAAACAAACCACAACAAAATGTAGCAAATTCGAGTCACTATCACTGCCTGAAATCATTTAACATTACCAATTGAACTTTACTAATTATATTAAAATTATTAACTCCCTTTACACGAAAATCAACAAAAATTCCCAGAAAATTGAAAAATCAGCACAGGCTCGAATGGCTTTCTCATACAACTACTGAAGGGGAAGCTTTGTATCTCTGGTAGTGGCCACAATATACCACTAAAAATTAAGAAGAAACCATGGTGGGCAATACTACGAATGTAGGTGATATTCGGGCCCCCTACCTTTTTTTAAAGTTATAATTACATATATAATGTCAAAAGACTGTAAAAGTGTTTTTATTAATTACAATTATATATATCATGATTATTAACCCTCTGACTGCCTATACTGCAATACAGGAAAGATATTTGTAGCAAAATTTGCTTATACTGTGAGCGTGCATTTGTTACCTCTATTTAAAAGCATATCCTTCCGTTTCAAATTTACCCATTCAATAATGCATTTCGGGCAGAAATTAGAATTTTAATCATGTTTTTGGTCAACAGATGGGGTTAATTGTTCACTAAATTTCGTACATTTGCATAAAGTTCACCAAATATATGTAGATATCAAATATCTAATAAAAAAATACGCAATTTTTAAAGCGACTTTGTTAAAAAAAAATTGAGTAGTCAGAGGGTTAAAGCATGCCCACTTAATAATAAAGAGATTTATTTTATTTTCATTAAAACACTGTAATAGATTTGATTAATTTTTGATTCAATTTCAAAGCTGATATTAAATAAACAATAAATAAAGAATATTTTAAAAACATGAATAATATTGAGTGAATGAAATATTAAAAATGTATTAAGTACTAAATAAAAAGAAAATAAGTTAGAATAAAAAGAAAAATAATTATTAAAAGGTTATGAAATTGTATGCTAATCATGTTGGTATGAAGTAGCAATCAAAGTGAAATATATACCTATCCTTGACAATTTTTTTTTACTGGGAATGGGCTAAAATTTTACTTTCTTAAACAAAATTAAATAACTTCATGTTTAAAAAAAACCTCAAAAAGAAAATTTATATACCCTAATACATCAACTTAAATTAAGAAACATTAAACAAATAATTTATAACTATAAAAGATGGCACAAAAATTAGAAAATGCATAATGCTTAATACAATGAACAAGATTTAAAAAATCAGTCAAAATCAATCTTGAAGACAGATGATTACTGTATTTAAAATAATTTTTCTTTAAAAAGCTATTAAAAGCTGCTTTATTGTGATTTTTAAATAAAATAATTCTAAGAATTATGAAGCAAAGATACGCTGGTTGAAGCAAGAAAACTTTTCAAAAACTGTAGGGTGTGGGGAAAAATATTTTTGACTAAAAGTTATATAAAAGCAAGAAGGTTCTAATTGAAAAGCTTATTAAAATATTTATACAAAACTTGCATTACCTCAAAAAACGTACAAAAAATCTAAATTGTGAATTAAGATATATTCTTCAATTTAGGGTGTCGTGATTAAATAACAAAGCTATTTATTATTTTTTTAATCACTAGGCAGCATCGAAATTTTTAAACATTTCATTCAACTCTAAGTATATTTCATGATTCAGGCCTTTCAAAACTTGCTTAAAATTCAGCATGTTAAACATACATTATTTAATATGCTTTCATATGAATATTTAATTAAGTAAAATTTCATTCAAAAGCTTTTGGCACAAGATTCCAAAAATGAAACATGAAAATGTAATTTAATGTCTGGAATTGTCTAAAAATCCAAATTGTACACACACAAAAACCAGCGGGAGTGGTCTCCCCTAAACTTTCTCGTATACTCCTAACACATGTAGAGAAAACTAGAATAATAAAAGACGTCAAATAAACTTCCGTCGCAAGTAAACGAAAGTTGGAACCACGCGTGGTTTGAAGAATCAAAACAAATTCAAATCCCCTGCGCATTCTTTTGCGCAACAGGACCTGGCGAGACGCCCTAAATGTTTGCTTCCTTACAAAATCGCGCCAGAATTGGTTTTTGGCAAACTGCCAAGTTTTCGTCCCTTCTTCTTTGCACAGGCATTGCCACCAATAGGCATGCGCAAGGAGTTAGTTTCAAAACTGAACAAGTATGCGATTATACAGACCGACAGACAGTCAACCCTTTGACGGATTTGGCCCAAAATTTTATACGGACCTACATTCATGACGATAAAACTGTGTATAAAATTTTATCCATCTGGCTTTTCAAGTTTTTGAGTTATTGCGTTCGCATGACCTCGAACATACATACAGACAGACTTCCCGTTGACGGATTTTGTCCAAAATTTGATAGAAACCTACAAATTATGTTTAAAGACCACATACCAAATTTCAGCCCCGTAGCTCTAATAGTTTTCGAGTTATCGTGTTCACAGACACACACACAGACACACTCACAGACACACACACAGACAGACATAATTCCAAAATTGTGTTTTTCGGACTCAGGGAGGTCTAAAACGTGGAGATCCGCCAAAATCTCGAGTTCGAATTTTTTGACGATTACAAAACTTTCTCTTTGTATACTTCGTATACGAGAAAGTAAAAAAGCTGTGACTTCCAAAAAATATCAGAAGCAAAATAAAAACTGTACTGAAAAAAGTTCAAATATTAGAAAGCTAAAAGGAATGAATGTAAAAGTCATACAATGAAGTTGAAAACATTTTAGGGTAAAGAATTTTCATATACAAGCAACATATATTTAGAATACAAAATCCAAATAGTCCAGATACACTAGTATAAATAGAAAAAAATATTTTAAAAATGTCTAAATTTATTTTATCATTTACCCATTTCTTTTCGTTGTACCACCATCTGAGCCAAAGTCCACCGTAATCCGGCAAGAAATGAGGCACTGAGTACAAGCAGAAAGCCATCTAAATTAAACTGAGTAGACTGATATGTGAACATAAATAAGCCTGCAGCTATGAGACCAACAACTATGATTAGAGAATATCTCTAGAGGAAGGAAAAAACAAAATATATAAATATATATGAGAGAGAGAGAAACAAAATATCATAGCAAAAAACAATTTCACCCCCTTTTTTTTGCAAGTTGTGTATCATTACAAAAAACAATAAGCTAGTAGTGAAGATACTAATTTAAACCATTAATGCCCAGCATCCTATTTATAGGAGTTATATTTCACTTTCGTGGATAAATGGAATGCATTCCAAGTTTCTTTTTTTTGTTTTTTTTGCATTGTCTATGAAGTCAATAGCTATACCCAAACTCCTAAACAATATTTAACAGGCATAACCACCAGTTAGCTAGATTTTGAAGTCAAAGTGTTATAATTTTGAAATATTTATTTTTGAGGCAATGTATGAAATTAGAAAGTAATTTTAATTTTTTGATATTTTATTATATTTTATTTATGTAAAAAAAAGTTTATATGTATTTATGTAAAAAAAAGTTTTTAAAAATGATTTTCTACCAATTTTTTACCTTAAAAAAAAGTCTCCGAATTTGATGTCATCTAACCTTTCACAGATAACTTAATCATGGTATTTTAAACATATTTTAATAGAAATTTATTAAAATCTATACTTAAAATGAATTTGGGCATTAACAGGTTTATTCTTTAGAATCTAAATATAGTCAGATACTTAGCAAAATCTTGAATATAAATTTGTACAATTAGATATTTCTTTTTAAAGGATGAAGGTTACATCAGGTGGCTATTTCCTCTTCCGAGTACTAGTTGGTAGCTTTTAAAATTTCTTGTTGCACATAATTCATTATGAATATCAAAATAGTGGGTCAAGTAATAAATAGTATGCCATGCTCACTATTGTATGGTGAATGATTAGCTGTTCTAGGATAAAAACAATAATATGAACTGTGGTAAGGAAGCTCACATGAAAACATCAAAACTAAATTTGATTGTTTAATAAACAGTGAAATTTCATTCATTATTAAACATTTATTTTATAAGTACAACATTTTTTCAGTTCATTACAGCTCTTTATCATTTCAAAAAGTACGTTTGAAGATGTTGGATAAAATAAATCAGGATAATTTTCTGTAGGCAAACAGTAGTTAATTACTTATGATGTGGGATGATAATTTTATGGAAATGCTTTCTTCATATTCCATACATCTGCTTAACTAGTTTACACACGACGATGATGTTGCCTTTCAATGTTTCTTTGGTTTCCAATGAAAATTTGTGAAGTTGAAGTTATTTTAAATGATTACAACTTATGTTATATAACTCTCCCTCAAATTAAAAACAGTAGGACAAAAAAGAAATTTTCAAGCTACGAGATTTATATCAGACTGGAAGTAACGAACACACAACTGTAATACCTGCCTCTCCTTACTAAGCAATGCCAGAAAGCTGATCTTGATTCATAGCATGTTAAACAATGCACCTTCTAAAGTATTAAGTTGCTAAATATTCCCCATATAAATTAGCGATTTGGCTGAATAGATGAATATTCATCCAAATTTCAGGCTGAATAGCTGAGTATTCATCCAAATTCCAGGCTGAATACCGAATATTTGGCAGCCGATTGCCCACTTTTAATTGTAAATAAAATATATCTCAAATTTTAAATGAAAAAATTAAAGATTAAAAAATTAAAATAAAATAGATAAAATTGATTCTTTATTATTTTTAAATTTAAAAAAAAATGTTAACATATTTTTGTAACATTTTAAATACCTTAATTCCAATAATAAGAAACACTCTTCATTTTGAGATAGCTTCCAAGAAATAAAAAGAGACATCATTGCAGAACATGACGATGACAAACACAGAAAAAAATCCAATGGATAAATTAAAATTATTAGAATTGAATTCCTATTTTGATACAGGACTTCTAATAGTTAGATATGGAATGTTTACTTAATAGGTGAAGGAAAAAAACATGGAAAAAGATTTGAAAATTTAGCAAGAAAATATCTTTCAGTTCCTGTGAATCAAATATATAGTGAGCATTTATTTTCTGAAATTAATAATGGACATAAAACCAAATAAAACAGACTTCCTGAAAATGCTGAAAAATTCTAGTTTTTTCATGATAATTCAGGCTTAAAATGATAAGTAACATTATTAAATACACTTATGTACTGTGCAACTTAAAATTGAGAAAATGTTTGGAGATTATATTTCATAATATGTGTACTGAAATGTAATTCTACAATATTCTTTGTTAATATATTTAAAAGCATGTTTTAAAAAATTATTATTGTGAATTTATTTGGCCAAATATCTGCTGCCAGACTCAGGTGAATAGGCTGAATACTGAATATTGACCAAATACTTGTTACATCCTAATATCAATGTTTCAGCACATCTAATAACTTCTCAGTTTGTATAAATCAAATATACTTATTGTACAGTTTGAGTATTAAAATTATTTGTAATGATTTCAAATACAATTTTGATCACAATGTCAATAATAGTAATAAAGAATATGAAACAAATAGGAAAAAGTAACAGAAGCCTTTTTCAGTTTTTAAATTTTAATACTTTTTTTTACCGAAATGTATAAAAGAAATGTACCAGGCAAAAAATAAGGTAAATAAATAATGCCTTTCTCAGAGAAGACAACATTTAATATTAAAATTACCAAAGTAATTAATTACAACACCAACTAATTTATCATTATTCCCAGTTAAGTAAAATTGTCATGAAACTATTCATCAAATAAGTGATTAATGAAGGATTCATTATACAGCTATATTGCTGCCCTGGTGACCAAGTTTCAATTAAATGAAATTTTGTTTTTGATTGTTTGGTGTTAAGAGTTCTATGACACAAAGGCCAGATTTAGTCATGCTGTGCCAAATGAAATGTTATATGCGTTCTCTTCTTAAATAAAGCATTAAGTTTAAAAGATTTGTAACTGTTATCAAATAAAGCACACTATGCCACAACTCTCAAAGTTCACCAGTAATTGTAATTTATATCAACTTTCAATGCTACCCTAGTATGTAATGAAATTAATATCAAAAGCTAAAATCAGTCACAAATATATAATAGTTACTGGACTTGAATCTCCTTAATTTATTAGCTATGTAACTTTTGAAACTGTTTTCAGAAAGAAGGAAATTGCTAAAAGGGGAAGGGAGAGTGATGAAACAGACTTCTAATATTTTTGAGTGAAAAGGATTTCTCAAACCCTTTTGCTAGTTACAGTAACTGTCTTAGCCAGCTACAGCTGATAGTATTCTCAAGCAGCACCATTTTAGCAGCATGCTGCTATCTTATCCAAAGTTTAAATACATTGAATGACAAACAAAAAAGAAATATATGAAATAACTCATTCTAGCACAGAATAATAATAAGATAGCTTGAAGAAAAGTTGATCTTTGAAAAAAAATATTATTGATCACCGAGGATTTTCTAAACAAAACAATTAGTATGGGATATAACAAAACTTCTCTTCATATCAAATTTTGCTTGGAAAAAGGTGAACAAACTGTCCCTAGTTTATAAGAAAGAAAAATTGCTCATCGCATTACAAATGCTGACTGAACTTCCATAATTTGTTCAATATAAATGAAATGTACCTCTTTGTGGTATTTTGCCCATCAGCTTGGAAGCAGTTGTTAGCAAGTGCAAATATTGGGATGAAATGTAATTTTTCTGTCAATGCAACCTTAAGCCTGACATTAGTGAAATTTAGTTTCATAATTTTGCAGCGGAGTGCTGCTGCATTTTGACTGCTACCGAGCCAAAATGATAATATATGAAATTCCTACATTTACTTTTACAACACAAATTTGAGAAAGCACTCGTCTTCTAAAATGGGAGCAAACATTGATTGAAATAGCAAATTACGAGTCAATAAAATAATATTTTATACTTAGAATTTCAAAAAAATGCAATAATTGTTTACCAAAATTTATATGATAAATATGGTGTGGAATGATATTATACACAATTACATTTTCAAAATAACATTCAATATTTTCTTTTAAAAAATTAATACCATGAAATACAACATAATAGATTTATATTTAAATTCAGATATTTCAATCAAAAAAATTAAAATACAAAATAAAACAGTATTTACATTAATATAATAAAAATAGTGCATCACCTTTTTTTCTAGTCCAAACAAAAGAGAAAATCCTAATATAAATATAATACATGTAGATTTTGTCATTGTGTATCTGAAAAATTGAGAGCAATATTAGTTTATAAGCTTAATGGAAAAAAATATAGACACTTGTTAATGGATTTAAAGTTGATAGCTAATCAAAGCAAAACATCAGTCTTAAAGCAAGTATTTTTGGAATAGAAATCAAAACTGCATTCTATAGAAAATTCAACAAGAAACTAATTGAATATTACAAAAAACAAACAAAAAAAAAAACACGAGTTAAAAAATTAATATTCTGAAAAGTAAAGTTTCTAAAACTTTTAGATCATGGGAACTCAAAACCATTGAAGAACAAAAGTACAAGTATTTGATTAATTTTTTTTCTAAAGATTAAAAAAATTTTAAAGATATGAACTGCTAACTAGCTTAAAAAGTAATTTTTACAGGGCAATTGAAAGAAAAATGACAAATGAATTTTTAAGTTCATAAAAGATTATCCAAGAATTTTCAATAATCAGAAACTAAAATAAGGAAAGCAAATACTGAAATTTTTAAAATTTTAATACATTCAACACAAAAAACAAACAGAGGCTTCTCACTTTTCCCATATATATGTTATTAACAATGTGTGAAATGCCAGCATTCTATAGAATACCTAGGCATTTTATTGAATGCTGCCCTTTTTAGGCAAAGTATGAAATATGAGAATTACCATATACTTTCCCTAGGCATTGTATATAATACCTAGGCATTCTCTAGAATGACAAATGCTATTTAGGAAAAGTATGAAAATAAGGCTATTATTTAAAAGACATGAATTCCTCAAAAATACAAAAGTTTTGAAAAAATAATGAAAGAGTGCGATTAAAAACTTTTATTGATGATTCTCAAATTTTGAAGCTTTCCGCGCTTTTGTGCATGTACCAGTTTGAGTTGATTTCACCAAAATAGGGGTGAAGTGAAAAATGAATGGGGAGATGTTTACATTTTACTTAGCATGACCTAACAAAGAACTTCAGAAATACACTCATCTTACTCATTGTCTATTACCCTTTTCTAGAGTAAAATTCCCAAAAGTGCTAGTCTTGGCATTTTGAAACAATCAGTATTCAAAATAAGCAAAGAAAAATGAAAGTTGTACAAAACAAAAGTTATGCCTTTCTTGTTAAAGAAAACAAGGCGAAATATGAACATGCTTCTTGCATCAAGAAAATAATTTTATTTTGTAATTGCACTTAATTTTATTCTTATAAAATCAAATCGACAACGTATTTCATACTTTACCAGTTTGTCATTCTATAGAATGCCTATGAAATGTTAACCATTTCATATATTGCCGGATAGTTTTCAGCCTTCTAAAAAATGCCTAGGTATTCTATACAAAGCAGGCTTTCATAGAATGTAGATAACATATAGATTAAATAATAAAATACAAATTTTTATGACATACACACAAAGGCACTGAAATATAAAATTACATTTCTTAAAACTTACAAAGATATAGTAATAAATTCAAAACTCCAATTGGAAAGGCCTATATCCAATGCACTTGCAATACCTACAATGAGAAGTAAGTTTTTAATAAAAATACATGTGAAAATAAAAATAATAATTATTATAATGTCTACATTAAAGACATTACAATCTAATTTTTTTCTAAACATTCATTAAGCTTTATTGTATCATAACTATACAAATGACAGCACAGATTCCTGAGTGAATGCAACTACAAGTTTAAAACAATTAAAATTATAATTTACATGAATCATAAACATGAATTATTGTTCTTTGCATATTTAATCAGAATAAGACTTAACTAAATTATGCAATTTAATTAGAAACTCAAAAACAGATTAACATAACGACTTAATTGCTTGGCTTCTAAATATGAAATTTTCTTCAGCATCCATGACTTAATATTAAGAAATGACATTCATATGAATAGCAATGTATAGTGAATACTAAATTCATGTATAGGCATTTACAACAAAAATGATTATATATTTATTTTATTTAAAAAGCAAAATTGCCCGACTCAATTTTGATACTTTGCTTTAATTATTCGTTCATGTCGTAAACATAAACATAATTCAATTTCTTGATTTGCAAAGTTAATAATTTTCTCATTTTTTTTAATGCTTTTTCCTTTTCTGCAGTGGAAAAAGTTGAAAAATGTTATTTTCAATACTACTCGCATAGGATTGTGAAATGACAGATAGAATAGCTAATGTCTTTAATATACGTAGCTGCGTGCATTTTTTTTCAATCAATCTTTTCACATTAATAAACTCCATCCTTCTAGCTAATTTTTACATTTTCAAGAGCAAAAAACAACAGGCATTCACCTCATTTTTGAAGTGTTGAAGTAATTCAGAACTTCATATAAAGAAATATAAACAATAATAATAATAAATGCTTTCAGCTTTTGAAAGCAATAAAACTAGTTAAAAAAAAAAAAAGAATTAAAAGTAAAACAAATCAGAAAGACTGAGCTATATTGAAAATAAACCAATCAGTCTTCTTTCTTTTTTTAAAAAAAACCCTTCCAGCCGGTCCGCTATAATTTTTTTACACGAGCAGGTGTGTGTTGTACTTTTTACGGCACAATAATTTTCTTCATCTTTACTATGGCAGTTGTAAGTTATATCATAATAGTAATAAGAGATACGTCAGAGAAGCAAATCTTTTCATTAAGAGTGAAAATTAATTTTAATATTATTTGCAAAATCTAAAATTATACTGAAATCAGAGAAGGTAATGAGATTTAATAATATTTTCTAAAAAAGGTACTAAAGGTAATTATAATAAAAAATATTATAATATAAACTAAGATTGTACAACAAAGACTTTCTTCTTAGTTTCTAATCTTTGTCCTCGCAGTCGAAACATTTAACTTTTGCTAGAGAGTGACACTTGCAAGTTATACTATATATTGCACCTACTACATTTCATGGATTTTGATGATTGTTTTCTTTCTTTCAAACAAAAACCACAAGCTCTTCTTCCCAATGCTAGTTGCTGTTCACTTGCCTTTTCAGGTTGTGATGTATAATTTAGACTTAAAGACCTGGTTGTCATATGGCGATGATCTGATTTTTGGGCTCGTGTAATGAGGTGTTTTTTCATAAGACTTAGGGCTAAGTTTTTCAAGAAAATTCTTCGGCTTGGTGGATTACTGGCAGGCTTATTGCATATTAAATATTTTTGACAATGTAAATGAAATATTAAATTGCCATAATGCGCACTGGATATATAACTACCTAACTGAAAAGTTAAGACCTGAAAAAAATTATCAAATTACATGAGCCAGTTGCAAACTTTGAGTGCACGTTGCAAACTTTGAGTGCACGTTGCAAACTTTGAGTGCACGTTGCAAACTTTACAACAGAAGCATAAAACAGTATGAAATCACCTTGAAACTCAGACAAACACATTCAATCCTGAAGAGAGGAGTCGCATGAAGGAATAGCAATGACCCTTCACACAATTTTGACTCCGAATAAGAGAGCAAGGTATGAAAAATCTAGTTTGTTGTAAAATTTGTGCAGACGAGTCAGCTGGACAGTTAAATAAAAATTTCAATTTTAAAATCTTTTGTAACCAAAACACTAGACTGTCTATAAAAAGTATAAAAATTTAATATTAGATGCTTATAAAAAGGAATCCATTCCAAATTTATTCTTTGTATTGATATAGATCCTTTCTTCATTTACGAAACAATGTCATGAAAAAACACTTCAAGTCTTAGTTACCTGTAGGTGCAAGTTGTTTGAAATATGTTGGCCAATCTAAAACAATCCTTTGTCTACCAGTAACTACATGATAAATACATCTCAATAATCCAGACAACACAAATTTGATTACTAAATGACATATAACTACTGTCAGAGGGAAATGGAAGTCCTAGAAAAAGAAATTTCAAATTGTATATTAAAAAAGCATTCATTTTTAACTACAAAAAAGTCAAAGCTATATGTTTTTAATAACTGATACAGTTTTGTAAAATTTGACACATTACAAATATAATTTAAATTCTACTTTAAATATAATCGTTTATTTACATACAGAATTTGACTGACATTTGAAAGGAAAATGAAGATGATTAAAGTTTCAAATTCATTCAATTTTAGTAGAAAACATCCATATGAACAAATTATTTTATAATTACTGTTCATACATAAAAAATTAGACCCTGCAGAGCAAATTAAGTTTTCAATAAGTCTGAAAAATAAGGTAGAAAAAAATAAGAAATAAAAAACAAAAAAATAAAATTATTTACTAAGAGTTCACTATATGAATGAATAACTGAAAATTAAAAAGATACAGTGTAAAGCATGCCAACTATATAACATTCAGATTTAGTTTTCTTGTTAAATCTAATATTGAAAGGGGGATTTTTATGTAAAGTGAAAACATGAAAAAATTAAGTCTACAACAAGAACAATAACTTAGATAATAAAAATGAAATAATTATTCATGCATGTTCTTCTGCTTTCAAAACAAATCCAATAAAAATGTATAAATACATCAATGTATCAATATCAATGATACATTGATAATATCAATGTTTTACTCAGATGTAAAATATTTAATGATTTCAAATTGAAGACTATATAGAACATAGAATTAAATGCATAAATAACTACATCTTTTTAAAACATAGAATTTGACACAAACAAACACTCAAAATGACAACTCAGCAATGCCTAATTTCTTGAGTAAAAATCCCATAAAAAAATTATAATTTGCAATCAAAAATATGGTGGGAACATTATGAATAGGAAAATAGCAGGGTAAAACAATTTTTGGATGTTTCAAAATATGATATATAACAAAAGTAGTATAACCTTAAATTGAAATTCCAAAAATAATAGGAAGACATGCTTTTTTACTTTTTTTTAGAGAAAGCATATGTGACAGACATTTGCAAGTTGAAAAGTATAGGTACAAATGTCTGTCACATATGCTTTTGTTATCTAGCAATAATGTTTGAAAAGCATTGTCAATATACTTGATAAATATTGTTACTGGATGCATACTTTTTCTCCTTATGATATTGATACAAATTTTACCCAACAATTCAAATCAAACACTATATTTTAAGATGACAGTCAGATATGGGTAATAGCTTTTTAAATGCTCACACGTAAAAAGATTGACACCTATCCATCTAAAGTTTATAATAAGGAAATCATTACATAAATAATGCAAGAAATGAGGGAAAGATTTTGATAACTAACCTTTATAAACCATTTTTGGTAAAATGTTATACCAATAGAAAAGCAATAATACAGACACACCAGTCCAATGGTTTTCAAGAATGTAAAAATTAGCCTAAATGTACATAAACTGTCCATTTTTTTCATTTTCGGATCGTATTTTTCAGGACAAGTATAACAACATGCATTGAAGCGATGTATGAATGATAAAAAAGATGTTTGTCGACAAGATGAATGAGAGTTAGACTGAGATACCTCTCTGCGCCTCTTCATATTTTAAATTTTAAAATCCCTAACATCACAAATCCAGAAACTAAGATGTCCACAAAAAATCTACGCGTCACAGCTTGGATAATAACTTGGTCTTCAAAATCTGTTAGTTTCTTTAGAAAATTACCCCCATTTCCATTCATTAGATATATGCATAAAGAATCGAACTAGTGTTGATTTCTTTCAGTATATGACAGAAAATACGGGGTTACTAAAAACCCTAACATACAACTTGTAGATAATTAAAAATATTTCATGTGGCTATTTCATTTCGAAAGTGCGGTGGAAAAGTTGGAACAGACAGACAATAAAACTCTGTTGCCAATCCTTTGCTACAAATATTAAAACTAATTGATTCAGCGGACAGAAAAGACGAGTTTTATGTTCTATTACATTAAAATGCGGTAACTAAAGGCACCTTTCACTATAACTAGAACGCATTAAAAACACTATAAACTACGTAATTCCGGTGTAATGCTAAGTGAATGGAATCTTCAAAGCGGAAGTCCAGGTTTTTAATATAAACAACAAAACAGAAAACTAAGCGATTCGTTAACGCTTACATAATAAATAATCATCATCAATGAAGTTAAAGGAAATGAATCATTCTTGTAAACGAAACAGATGCAGTATGGACCAGTTTTCTGTTCTGTTTATATACATTAAAATGCGATGACTATGTACTTCCCGTGTAATCCCATATAGCAATTTTAGTTTGTAACACAGTTGCAGCAATCTTTCTGTGCAAATATGCAAGCTTGCAGCAATCTTTATCTGCAAATCTGCAAGCTTGCAGCAAGTTTGACACGGCAAGAGTGCAAGCTTGAAACAAGTTATTGCAAACGAGTTAGTCACTACGCGTCGAACTTGCAGCAAGCTTGTGGCGTCAAACTCATTGCAAACTATAGCAAAAACAGAGAACGCAGACAAACCTCAGCCAGTGGAACTCTCATAAGAGAATATAGATTGAGCTAATAGATCGTGCATCTACACGTTTTATTTTAAACTGTTTTCTTGATTTCATTAATTTTTTAAATGTTGAGTTGAGAATATGATTTGCAGTTAAAGAGAGAGCGATTTTCGCCAATAACTACCCAGATAGCAATTTTAATTTGCATTGCAGCAAGCTTGCAACAAATTTGACGTGGCAAGAGTGCAAGCTTGAAACAAGTTTGACATGACAAGAGTGCAACGGGTCTATTCTGGTACCCCTGTTGGGTTGGGAACGTTTCGCCTTTCGACCGCGAGACTTTAACGACTTTTTCTCGACCGAAAGAAGGGGTCTGATTCTCGTACCTGGGTCATTTCGAACATCTCGCTTTACGCTAGGAAGTGACGTATTTCTGCTGCGCGCGCAGCAAATCAAGCGATCGTCTGCCATATTTTTGTTTATGGTTTCAGATTCACAAGGAGAGGGCACGACTTGGGAAATTCAATTCGGGATGAAACTTGGCATATTAATAGCATACAATTACGGTGTTCACCCATTAATCTAAAAAACGGCATTGGCCAGCCAATTCGGAGGCCTCAAACTTTTTGCACGACTTTTATACCAGTAACTCTTTACAAGCAACAAGTGCTCAGATAGCTTCAGTGCACTGGACTACCATTCGCTAGGTCCGCAGTTCGGTCCTGGCTGCCATTTTTTTATTTCTTTCGAAATTATTCCAAATTAAATAAAAAATTAAAAAATATTTTAAATTAAAACTTTAATTTTTTATGCAGAAAATAACTTTATTTATATGATACTTGAATTACAAATAAAATGATAATATATAAACAGTAAAATAATTATAAATACATCTTTAATGGTGATAAATTTTATCTCTAATGACTCACATCATAAAAATTTTTGTTTAGGCATTATCTTTCATAAATTTTAGAAATTTATTCTAGATTTATTAATTAATTTCTATTTTATCTTTTATTTTGCACTAGTAACTTTATATTTCTACAATAAATTATATACAAAAACCGGAATAATAATTATGATAAAAACACTGGAAACAAAAAATATTTTGACACCTTGCACAATTGATAAATGACTATTGTGACAAGAGCAGCGGTCCTTTAGATTTGTAGGAATACAAACTTTGCTCACATTAAAAATTATCTCTCTTTGATTAGAAAGATTGACATTGTTTTTCAGTTTTTCAAAATTATTACAAATTAAATGAAAAACTTTTAACTATTTTTAATTAAAATATTAATTTTTTATACATAAAATTACTGTTTATTCATATGATACTTGAATTATTTGTAAATTTACTTTATAAGCACTAAAATAATGGAAAATATAACTTTAAAGTTAATAAATCATAACTACAATTACCCACAACATGAAAGATATATTTTAGGCTTCATCACTCATAAATTTTATAAATTAATTCTACTAATTTCATACGATAATGAGTAAAGACATTTTTCGGATCATCTGCCTACGAATTTAATAGATTAACAGCTGCTCTCTGCTATTTTTACATCATTAAAATATTGGACCATCTGCATACGTATTCAATATATTCACATCTGCTGTCTACTGTTTCCAAGATAAAATAAGAAAGAAGAATTTGTGAACATAAAACGCAATAATTTAAAACTTTCAATGAATTTAGAATGATAATTTTTATTATAGTTAATATTTATCGCCATTAAAGATGTATTTATAATTTTATTTTACTATTTATATATTATTTTTATTATTCTTTTATCTGTAATTCAAGTATCATTTAAATGAAGTTATTTTCTGCATAAAAATAATTAAAGTTTTAATTTAAAATATTTTTTAAATTTTAATTTAATTTGGAATAATTTTGAAAGAAATAAAAAAACGGCACACAGGACCGAACTGCGGACCTAGCGAATAGTAGTCCAGCGCAGTGACATCTAAACTATCTGAGCACTTGTTGCTGGTAAAGAGTTACTGGTATATAAGTTGTGCAAAAAGTTTGAGGCCTCCGAATTGGCTGGCCATCGCCCTTTTTCAGATTAATGGGTGAACACCCTAATGGTATGCTACTAATATGTCAAGTTTCATCACGAATTGAATTTCCCAAGTCATGCCCTCTCCTTGTCAGTTCGAGTTTTGAATCGCCAAAGGAACTATGGAGAAGCGTACATTTGCTTCCGAATTCGAAATTATGTTGGATTATTTTGAAAAATATCCACAAATTTGAAGTGGGAAAGTTGATCGCATATTTTCAAAAGACACCAAGCGTAAGAGGTGGGAAGATTTAACTTCTGCTCTTATAAGATGCATTATAATGCATCTTTCTTGCTTTCATAAGTCCATTGTTAAGGGAGGGTAAAACCATATATCTTTTACAAAATATACATTTATAATAATATTATACATTTATAGAACATAAATTGCAGTCTTTTTTTCAATATATTCCAATTACATAAGAAAATAAAACATGAAAAAAAGTTAATAAATTCAGCAAGTTTTTACAAGATTAAAAAAATTACATCTTTATCAAGGAACAAGAAAAATTATTTTTTGTCAGATTTTGCAATTACTTTGTAAATATTTGACAAATTTCTTTGAATTAAAACCCAAATAAAAAAAATGTAATGATATATATACGGAATGAGGAAAGTCATTTCACACTCAATGTTAAAAGAAATGTTAAAATGTTACCCTAATTTAATTTAATAAGAAAATATTAAGTAATTAAATCTTTAAATGTAATTGATCTTAGATAATTATCAAATATCATTATTGACTATCTTGATGGAGTAGTAAAAGATTTAACTACTTTTAAAGATTTAATTACTTTAGATTGTCGTATTAAATTATTAGATTAAATTATTTAAATTCGATAAAACATTTAACTACTTTTTAAAAAATCTAAAGTAATTGATAAATTCTTCTTCAGATTGGTCAAATGGATTACATTTATCCCGATAAACCCTTTCGAAACACAATTAACGTCTTAGCAGCCTCCATTTTAAACGAAAATTGGATAAGTTCTGATATCGAAACAACACTTCTCGCTAGCGAAACGAGTTTACGGCAGGTACAGAGCTGGCGAGAAATCGGAGTCCTTTTTTCGACCGAGCGAGATCCCAACCGGTTGGAAAAACGGGTACGAGAATCGCACTTGTCGTTAACGGGCGGAAAAAGTGACGTCTCCCAACACAACCGGGGGGCATATTTACAAACCCTAACCTGATAGAACTGAGGCAGGAAATCAGCCAATATCATTGGCTACGAGGGACAGTGACGTCATGTTCAGCTCTCGCACGTAGCGTACGGCAATCATTAAAAAACACGAGTCGACTGAATAAAATTGAGACGTAGGTGCTTACTGTAGATCAAAATTCGCGGAGTCCAAGCAACGGAAACATAAACTAATTCAAAGTCCGCAATTCAATGGCTTGTTTTGTTATAATTTCCGTACGAGAGCAAAGAATGACGTCATCGACTCTGGGAGAAGCGGGCCAATCATATTGCCCGATTTCTTGCCTCAGTTCTATAAGGGTAGGGTTTGTAAATATGCAACCGGGGGTACCAAAATAGACCCGCAAATTTGCAACAAGTTAACGCAAGCTTCGAAGTCACCATGGGACGAACTTGCAGCAAGCTTGCATTGCAAACTCATTGCAAATTATAGCAAAAACAGAGCACGAACACAACCCAGGAAAGAACTCGCGACCCAGCGCTCGGGAAGCGGGCGCTCTAACCACTCGGCCAGTTAAACTGGGAGAGGAGAAGATAGATTTCGCTAATACACCGTTCGATTCGATTCGCATACGATTTATTTTAAACTATTTTCTTGATTTCGTTAATTTTTTGAGTTGCGAATATGATTTGAAGTCAAAGAGAGAGCGATTTTCGCTAATAACTACATTTTGTTAACAGAATAAATTATGAAATTAGAGTTCAAAAGTAATTACTTTAAAATGGGACAAAATGTATAAGTTTATTTTTAAACAAACATTGACTGTTTTTGCGGTTTAATTTTGTTTATAAACGTTAAAATTTCAACATTAAGAAAAAGGCGATATAGTTTTGTTTAAAGTGCGAGTGTGATATTTAATAAAAAGATGGAAAATGTTTCAAAATTTTTTTATAAAAAAGATAGTTTTTTTTACAAATTATCATTGATTTATTGAATAAATAAAAAGAAGGACGGTCTAGGAGATTCTATTAAAAATCGGATGTTTTTTTAAAACAGAGACAAAGATAATTATCTCTTATTGTGCTACTTTGCAGCAAGCTTGTTTTGCAAACTCACAGCAAGCTTGCATTGCAAGGAGGGGTGGCGCTAGTTGTCAAGGCGAACTTGTGGCAAACTCGTTCTGCAAGCGAGGGTGGCGATTCTGCATTGTTAGTTTGCCACAGTTTCGCTTCAAGCTTGACGCGACAAATTTGCCATGACAAGGTAATATCAAGTAAAACTTGCTGCAAACGTACGTGCTATCAGGGATGGCAAGTGGGCCCCTGAAACAGAAGACAATTTGGGCCCCCAGAAAGTGTGAGAGAGAAGAAAAGATCTCATTCTCTATAGTAAGCTTTTCTAAAGCAATGAAATAAAATAGCCATGTACTCAAGGCCCATGTTTTGGGGATTTATTCCCGTCGTAAATCGACCAGCCGAACAGCGGGTGGTCGAATACCGACCCAAGACGCATACGCAATTACAGCTGCCCGTAGGAACTGTACTGAAGTCTCTGTCCAGTCCACTTCCTTTGACCTTCCGATCATTTACAGATGTTTCTTTAGAATGTTGCAACCATCACACAAACCCTCGGGCTATTGGAACAGGGTAGCTCTTCGGTGCAAAGTCGAGCCGTAATACTCTTTAAGATTTTTTGTTGGTTTC
>BGPR01000084.1:1167753-1285865 GCA_013235015.1 Araneus ventricosus | reverse complement strand
AAAATCGATGATTGTTTTTAAAAAATTCGACTTTTCGCAAAGTTTGGAATATCTCCAACACCTTTCGAGGTATTAAAAATATCTAGTTCATAACACAGATAAGCATGTTAGCTATAGCTGTGCAAATATTGATGAAATATATTCAATACAACTTCTTATAGGAGGTTTCTATGCAAGTGCAAATTTTCACTAAATATTTGCTAAAATTGCCTATAATTTGAAAGTGAATTAAATTTCCAATGAAATTGCATTGTAATTCTCAGTTTTATAACTCATTTTAATTAAAACATGAATGTTTTCATTAAAATTTAAAATTTGAAAAAAAAGTGCTCCGAAGGTAGTCACATACCTTAAAAATTAAGCAAGATTTAGGCGTTTTTTGCAATATTTTCACAAAAATACTATCTAACAAAATGATTTTTGAATTACTTATAATTCAAAATGTCTTTTAATGATACCAGTTGAGTTACGAATTACTGAAACAATACCAGTACAAATGACTAAATTCTAAATCATCAAGAAGTTTGTTTTAAAGGTTCCTGGCTCTTTCAACAGATGCCCTACTTATGGGCAACATTTCTCCTTCATACTTTGTCCTAAAACCTATACGAAATATTTAACTTCCGAAATTTAAAATCAAATAACTTTAATTATAATTTCGCTGTTTTAAACGTAACAAATTAAGGGGTGTTAAAAGGTTTATTTTAAAGACGCGGAAAATTAAATGTATAATAAAAAATTAAATTTAATACATACACACATATACATTAAATATGATAGGTTTAAATTAATATAATTAAATAAAAAAAAATAAAATTAAATATAAAAATTAAATAAAAATATATATATATATGTAGAAGTTCTTCAAATTTTGGGTGTTTGTAGAGAGCAAAGAATTTTCAGACAATTAACGGAATCTCTTCTTATTGAAGTACCACAAAGATGTTTAAATGATTTTTATCATGGATCATTTTACAGTCCCCGCCATGATCATAATGACGAACACCGACCGTGTGTTGCTTGGCAGTTCAAGTCAGAGTAGAAAAAAAAGGCAGTTAACAATGCGCAGAAAGGTTATATATAGTGAAGAAGGGGATTTTCCCGAAAGACCGTGACTCAGTGGAAGTGAAGTACGCTTATTACGATGACAGTGGAGTAATTAATAATGAGATATCGTTAAAATAATTACAGGAGTTAAGAAATTAAAATCTCTCTCTCATACACCCACACACACACACACACACACACACACACACACACACACACACACACACACACACACACACACCACACACACCCACACACACACACCACACACACACACACACACACACACACACACACACACACACACACACACACAGATTAATATTATGATTGTAGATATATGTGTGGGCCCTCACTGACTCCTGGCAACTACTATTTTCGGACCCAGTCCGCCACTGAGTATTATTATATACATTTTTCACAATATTGAAACAATGTAAAACGTAAGGCTTTTTTCAATATTGTGCGTTTTTTCATATATTGATAATGTCATATAATACTGGCTATAAAAGAGTGAACATTTCGTACAATGCGAGAATTTAATTAATGTCGCAAACTATGTTTCGAAATCAGTTCTGGAGAATCGTGTGACATTCAATAGGTATCATGCATATTACAGTGAAGATTCGGTCACGAGGGCAATTAGGGGACCACCAGAAGGGATGAAGGCGATGTGATATTCGTTACAAAATATTTTTATTTCTAAAGTTTTTCTTAAAATGTAGTGTGGCAATACAATATCTCTTACGAGCGCTTGCCTAGCAACGAAAAATGTTAGATATGATAAGATTTAAAATGAGTTATTAGAGAGACCAAAATGTAACGACTGATGTTGATAGTCCAACGAATGAACGGTATTATGGTGAAAAATTATTATAAATAAAAGTGCTTTTTTACCACGTTTTTATTAACTCGCTTTCTTGTCTGTCTGTCTGTTCGGTGCAAATCTTGCGATCGATTTTAAACTAACTTCCCGATGAGCTGGAGACTTGAAACTTTAAACATAGTTCAGAACTAGATGACAATGCATTATTAATTCGCTTTCTTGTCTGTCTGTCTTCCGTTTGTCTGTCATTTCATTTTGTCATGACGCATCCGCAATACGTTTTTCATTATATCTCGAAAACTATTAACATTACAGACTTGGTTTTGGGTATATGGATGACCATGGTATCATCGAAGCACCCCATATTTTAGCCATATCTTTACGCATTCGTAGTACGTTCATTATATCTCGAAAACTATTAACATTACAGATTTGATTCTTGGGTATATGGATGACCCATGGGATCATCGAAGCACCCATATTTTAGCCATATCTTTGCGCATCCGGGTACGTTTTTCATTATATCTCGAAAATATTAAGCATTTACGACTTGGTTCCTGGGTATAAGGATGCCCATGGGACCATGAAGCACCCTATTTTGGCCATATCTTTGAGCATGCGCAGGACGTTTTCATTATATCTCAAAGGTCTCTGCGTCACATAACTACTTTTTCAGGAAAATAACAATTTTTTATTTATTTATGATCAGGTGAAGAGAAACTGAAATAAACCTGAATTTGCCACATGTCTCCGTCATAATCATCAAGATGTTTAAAATCGATTGCAAAATTTCAACACAGAAGACTAAAAGCAGAAAATAATTATTTAAAATATAAAGTTATAGACATTGCTTAAAACGGACAAGTATAAAATAATTTTTCTAGCCCATACAGATTTATAACCCCATACAGATTTAAAACGAAAACGTGCATGGCATGCAATATTTAATAGTAAGGAGTGTAGGGAGTAGCTGTCGTTAGAAAACTCAACAACAGTTCATATCATTTCATTGCAATAAAATTGTCAGTGAGTGAAATAAACTATTTATACATCAATTATTTATTACATGCCCCACGTTTCGTTTTCGTTTTGAATCTGATGGGGTTATAAATCTGTATGAGGCTAGAAGAAATTATTTTATACTTTTTAGTCCATTTTAAAAACGTGGTCTATTAAAATTTTATTTTTTAAGTATTATAAAATAAAGTCTGTTAATTCATTCTGAATACACTACAGCGAAAATGGAGTTTCACCCATCCAGTTTCACAGAAAGCTGATAAAGAGATGTAACTTTTATGAATGGTTATGGTTTAATGTGCATAATATTTGCATACATTTTCGTAATAATAAGATTTAATATAATTTGCATAAGAGAAATTGAAATTCACCTCACTGAAATGCCTACAGCTTTCTAAATTCAACTGGAATTTTTTTTGAAGTTGTTCTATATATCTGGTTTTGAAGTTATGAAAGAAAAATTCCGCTGCGTCTCGCACATGCGCAGTAAAAAAATATTTAGTACAAACACTCATATTTCCTGTAATATTCAACGTTTTTCAAAGTTTAATACAATACTTCTGTAACATATTGTCAAGTGTTCTGCAAATTTCGAATAATTTGAATGAAAACTCTGCATGTTATGAGCAAAACACATGCGGAAAAATTTGGGATTTTTTAAAGAAACATTTATCCTCCCTGAATATATGCATGCTTACGAATTACGAAAATGCATGTAAATATTATGCATATTAAACCATAACCATTGATAAAAGTTACATCTCGTTATCAGCTTTCTGTGAAACATTATGGGTGAAACTCCATTTTCGCCTCCACCCCTTCCTGGTGGTCCCTCTAATTGCCCTCGTGACCGAATCTTCACTTTAATATGTATATGATGCTCTATTCAATGTCACACGATTCTCCAGAACCGATTTCGAAACACAGTTTGCGTATTAATTGCAAATTTCTCACATTTTACGAAATGTTCCTTAACTTTTGTATGCCAGTGTATTATACCATATTAAATAATATTGTATTATACTGAATAATGTTATATAATATTGAATAATATTATATAATATTGCATAACATAACAATATCCTGAATATTTTAAGAATACATTTTAGAAGCTTGGAAAAATAAAGATAATTTTATTCCTAAGTACAGAACTCGCAGGTAGCAATTTGTTATTTTTTGAACACCTTCTCTTACATCGAGGTTTGAACCCGGAACGTTTTGCTTACCAAACAGGCATCTTACCACTGGACTAGCGAGAGTTGCAGTTAAAAGCTTAAATAATAATAATAAAATGTAGTTACAGAGATCGGATCTTGACGAAATTTTGCGTACATCCTATTTTATTCTGAATAGTCTTTTTAATTAAATTATCTTTTTTCGTTGCAAATTTGAAGTCAAAGAGGAAGCAATTTTAGCTCTGATCTAAGATTTGCTCGTTTAATAAATTAAGGCAATAAAGTTTAAAAATAATTATTGTAATATGTTTGAAAGGTTTTAAAAATATGAGACTTTAAGAAGAGTTATTATATTTCCGAAATTATCTACTTTTTTTGATTTGGCTTAGTTTATGAACAATAAAATTTCAATTAAATGTAAAATGTGAGATAAAACTATTCGTAAAATAAACGTGGATAAGTTCATCGTAACTCTTTATAGATTGCCCAAATATGGAATAATTTTAAAATTTGTTTATTTCTCTTTCAATGTCTTACGAGACGCCTTTAGCATTTATAATTACATTATTGAAAATCAAATTCAAGATTCTCAACGGTATAAATCACATGTATATACACATAATATGCATACAACATTGAACAATATTATGAATAAAATATTATGTGATATTATTAAATTCTTACGTTTTACACTGTTTCAATATTGGGAAAAATATTCTATAATATTATTTCTTCAAATTATAAGATATTGTATGATATTATGGCTATGTCACAGAACGATAGATAATCCCTATTTGAGAGTTGTTTTATGGTTAACTTCCTTAGCTGAATCCGGCCCGCCTTTTATATACAGTAAAACAAAATGATTGAATTCATTATGTAATATCAAATGAATCTTTAGTAATATTTTTTCGGACATATGATTCAACGTCGATAAATGTAGTGACATAGTATGATCATGCTGCCATCTGTTGACAGTAAGAATAACTTCACCTTAAAAATAAAATAAATATTGAACAACGTCGATAAACGTAGAAATTAAAATATTGTATTCATTGTATTGTATAATATGATATAATATTCAGCATCTTAAAGAATAGTTGTTCCAGTGGAGTTTTTAAAAATAAAACCTCCAAACAAGTGATATCCTGAGTTAAAATGAAGATTTTTATAAAATACATTATTTTTAAATTATTTATGAAAATTTATTATCTCTGAAATACATACTATACAATACTAAGCTACTTTAATCACATAGAACAACTTTAGTCACAGAAAGTCACAGTTGAGTAAGGTAAGTAAATCTACGCCCCTCAATCCCAGTGGCAGCTTCGCCGAGACAACCTCCCGTAGAATTTTTTTTTACTTAAAAGCATCGCATCAAAATACCCCTCGTGTAGCTTAATAGGACGTTAACTAAGCTGTATAACTAACTAAACTGTATAAAATCGTTGATTCTTTTTAATCGCTATTTATTTGTAACTCTTGAGAAAAATTCCTGTACATTTTTGCAAGTTAATTATTTACCAAATAGCACAAGAAGCTCTATAATGATGTTACGATCACAACATTGTACATCAGTCAGAATATCGAACATCTCAAAAATCGCAACGTTGTATTTTTAATAAAAGCACAGTGGAATCATTGAGACGCGATAGCCACGTTATCCGACGCCAGAAGATTAATTTTAGATGTCCAAGTTTCATTTTTAAGAGATGATGATGTCCAAGTTTCATTTTTAAGAGATGATGATGTCCAAAGATAGCCCAATTTTAGATGTCCAAGATTGTCATGTTCAGATGCAACTCGAATGGTCTGATAGAGTGGGAAGCGTTTTGATCCGATCAAAAAGAAAGATGAAGCATCTTCATTAGCTTGAAAGTTATATAGAGTTTAGATTATTATGACAGCCTCAGGAGGCTGCATTTTCCAGAGATTATCTAATTCAAGTTAAAGGTAACAGGAATTTTACTATTTTTCTTTCCATTATTTTAATTTTTTCCACAAAAGAATTGATGAAGAAGATAAAACGTATTATCTTTGGAACCCGTCCAGTTAAGTTAAAGTTATTCAGAGCTAGGCTGAGCCGGCTGAAAGAGATGATGAACATCGAGCTGGATTTGAAATCACAGCAAGTTCTCGATATATATTCAACTTTATTACTGATGATTAAATGTGGATTGATCAATGCATTCCAGAAATCGTACATCAGTCAGTAGTACCGGCTTTCCTGATCTATAAAGAGAATAATCAATCTAAATATAGGTGCGGAAAGCAAAAAGAAGAACCTGCTCTTTTCTCAAAAAATAATCTCGTTCAGATTGCGCAAAAATAGCAACGAAAGAACAATCAGGACCATTAAATTACAGCATTTTAATCGATTTCTAAGAAAATATCAATTTCAAGAATCAGAGATGTCACTTAAGACATCTTGAAGATTACACCTTGAATATTTTGATATTTCTTTAGGAGAGAAAATTGTATCTGAATACATTATTCAAACGATTGCAAACAAAACATTTTTTGAAAGTTATTCCTTAAAATGCTGCTTTAAAATTTATTTTAATCATAGAATACAAGTTCTTCTGCTTCTACTGTTGCCATGAAACCCCAAACAAAGCCACATACACGCCACATAGGATTTAGTAATTTTCCATAATAAAAAACAAGTCTAATCTAAGTTTCATCTGATACCCTTTTTCTAGTTTCTGAGGATATCGATGATGCAAATTTTGGGGAGCTTAGCTTAAAATTTTTCTTTTCTGAGCTTAACAATCATCCTCTTTGCTGCAATGCTTGCAATTTCTTGACGCCCTCATCCTGGAATATTTGCCATAATTTCAGTTTTCCGATATTTCATTAGTATTTTTTGGGCATAACCATGGCTTTTTCCACTCATCGAAGTAATTTCTCGAACATGTTTCTCATCTTTCGACCATTTGATAACTAAACAACGCTCATTCTCAAGAGTTTCCTTACTCGAGTGTGTTTCAAGAGATTGTGAGGGTGAAAAACATAATTATATCAGTAAAAGTATGCTTAAGAGCAACTATTGAATGTTTAAAGAAAAATTTTAACAAAATTATCTGATGATAAATTAACAAATTCGTTAAGTGTCTACTCAATTTTGTGGTATCGGTTTGCAGCGAAGTGTCATATCTATTATATTAAAAAAAAGTACAAAAGTTTTTTTCACACAACGGTTAAGGATGAACAAGAATTCGACAGAAAATTTGATTAATTTAAAATAAATTTTAGTCTGTTATCAATAAAATACTTTGTATTTTAAAGTGTTTACTCAATTTTCGAACTCACTGCATTTGAATTTTCATTTCTTATATTTTTATCATATTAGCACAAAATGCTGTACAATATTCATACGATATCTTTGCGATGTTGTACAGCATTCAAAATATAGTAGCAACATCGTGGAAATATCGTAAAATCTCTTGTGCTAACAGAGTAGTTCTATAAAACATTAGTGAAATTTTTGAATTCTATAATTCGTCCAATTCTAGATTAGCATCCATCAATATAATCTCTATCATTTTCAATATTTCCTGTTGCGCCACCCCGAGATGTTACCCTTTATTATTAACTTTCATTTCAAATTTTCCAATAAAATTTAACCCTTTGCCCTCCAAAAACTAATTCGATGCGTATTTTACTTTCATATTCGCAGATTAAATTCCTTAAAAGACTACGCAATTACTTTGATTAGTAACCAAAAGCAGTAGTAAATGTCTCGGTAAAATTCTGTCTAAATTGTTTGAATAAAAATTGCATCATATGTGTTTTGAAGATAAAGTATGCATGCGACAACCCTTAGCAGAGGCAACGGAGCGCTAAGGGTCAAAATTACTGTTTATAAATATGAAAATTAATTTGGAAATTCGGAAACTGTTTTCAAAATCACCCATTTAGAGTGTTAGAAAATTCTTTTAGAAATTCTTTCTTCACTGTTTGAATCGGTGACAGAATTATAATAGTGGTTAACATTCTTACTTAGATATTAGTAAGAAACAACCACAGAAAAATATTATATTGATTTTATTTTTATATTAATTTGTTGAATTAGATGAGTTTATGTGCATCTTTAAATCAAATCGGCAGGGAAAAAAATCGGGTAGCGTTTCTAAAAATCTGGGATATAAGATAATCTCAAATTAAAAAAAGTCTTATCTGAACTCAAATATCCTTAATTCATTTCTTCAACGCCGATTGAATTTTGGCAGTAATGCTGAGATTTAAACTGAAAGCGCTTGAAAAATTATTCTTGTCTTGTAGCTACTTTTCATCTGAAATAAACTGCCATTGTTGTTATTGCCAAATATGATTTTGCCAATTTTTCTCCTTGCCATCAAACTACGCGAATTTTGCATATTCACAGTAATTTCTAAATATAGGTTTTGCAACGATCAATTTTTTTTCATTTTTACTTCATTGTTGTAGCATTAATAATATCTCTTGTGAAATTAATGACTCTAATGACAGCTAGGTTCTACAAAAACGCTCGCAAACAAAGCAGAAATATCATTTTAAAACTGAATTCTTCATCAAGTGGTACGGTATATATTTCTGATTTTGTTAGACGAACATCCCGTTCTGAAGAAAAAAGGGGGCTATTTTGAGGAAAACCTCTTAATTTTGAAACGTGGCGGGAAGACGAAGATGACATCTGAGCCGGCTCCACCTCTCTAAACTTCCACACCACATCAACGTAAGGACATTTGACCCCGAAGAGCAGATTTAACATACACCGGCCCTACATGCATGGTGGATCTAGATAGAAGCGAGTATTGGACAACGATCTTCAGATCCCCTTGTCCTTTGTTGCGGAAATCATCAATATACCAAAATGATCTTTTCGCATGATAATACACGTGGCTTTAGTTTCAAAATAACCGGTTAAAAAAATTTAAATCTTAGACTAAATTCTGTTTTATTTTGGCACGATGACATAAATTAGGCTATTGGAATAGTTTGATGATTTTAATTTTTGAATTCGAGAGTAAGGGGTCTATTCTAGTACCCCCGGTTGGGTTGGGAGACGTCACTTTTCCCGTTGTTAACGTGCGGAAAATGTGACGTCTCCCAACCAAACCGAGGGTACCAGAATAGACCCGTAAGTCGAAAGAAGTGCATTGATTCAAATATTTCCCATTGTTATTAATTTTCAGTACCTTGCGTGAAAATTGAATTAACTTTAATTCAACAGCTGAATCGTGTGTTTTTACATATTTAAGGTGAATTTGACGTTTTAACCCCTTAACCCTTTCGCGTTCACTGGTTTCGCAGTGAAACCACACATTGACCATTTTTTTACTGCGCATGGGCGAAACGTAGCGTAATTTTTCTTTCATAACTTAAGAGCCAGATATATAGGCCAACTTATATTAAAATTCCAGTTCAATACCGTTAGTATTCACAAAGATATTGGCATTGAAAGAACTAAATTGCTTTTGATATCTAAGAGAAACAATATGATGCACAAAGTGATATTTTTAAAAATTGTATCTTCGAAAATAATATTGAATTTTATGAAGATTAAATATCCTGAATACTCGCGTATACTTAGAAATGAAATACATAAGTTAAATTGCATTTCGATGTTAACTTATTCTGAGGAAAAATAGCCCGCTACCGTTCATGGGTTTCAATGTGAAACCACAAATTTCTTGAAAATAAAAAATGCAAATTTTTTTCCTTTACATATTTGTGATCAGTTACGTGTGTAACACTCGTTTTTGAAATAAATTTAGTAATTTTCAAAACAAAACATGTAGTGAACTTGAAAGAGTTAACTGGTTTGTTCTCTCAACTATTTAATTAGATGACATCTTCTATTTTGGGAGGGCGTGCAAAGCTTGCAAGCACGAAGGTGGCAAAAATAGAGGGTGGCCGCCATCAACAAAATTCAAGCTTGCCACAATCAAAGGAGGTAATAAAAAGTTTAATTAGGCTAACAGAAGATGACGCCAGAGATTCAAAAACTAAAGTTGCTGAAAGTTATTTTCTGGGCAGCGTGTCCATCTTTAAGCTTATTTGTTCAGTTTTGATATGGGATGACATCCTTACAAATATCAATGTCGCTTGTAAATTGCTACAATCTCCTACGTCAACAATTAATGAATTCGTCAAACTGCTCAATAAAATCAATAATTTCCTTAATGCATTCAGATTTTATGCGACCTTTAACAAATATATTAATGATGACTCAGCATTAGCGACTAATTGTGATACTAACTTAGAATTTTCCCTTTAAAAGGCATAGAAAGAAAGTTCGTCTTTTCGATTATGAATGCACCGATGGGCAGACTGTAGATAAAAAATTATTAGTTAAAGTTGAATTTTACTTAAAAATTGTGGATACTGCTTTGAATTCCATTCAAGAAACGTTTTAACTCCTTAAATGAATGTAACACATTAATTAAATTTCTAAGTGGATTCAGGAATATTTCCGAAAATGATCTAAAAAACCATGTACGGAGCGAATGGCGATTAAATATCTAGGAATGTTGATGGTGATGACTTGTATAATGAATTAATGTTGTTCAAAATAATTAATGAGGACATTTCTGATCCTTTAAAAATTCTGGAATTTATTGCAGCAAATAAGATTTAGCATCATTCCTAAACTTTTTTGCAGATTAAGAAAGTACACTGGTGTGCAAAAATTAAGGACCATTTCGTAAAATGCGAATAATTAGGAGTTAATGCGGAAACAGTGGCTCAAAATCAGTTGTGGAGAATCGTGTAACATACATTCGTGGAAAGTCACATTTTACCCAGGAGATTCGGTCACGAGGGCATTTAGGGGACTGACTAGAAATTGATCAAGACAAAAAGGGATTTTGGCTCACTCTTCCTCAAAGAAATCTGATAATGATTGTCAACTGTTTTCATCAATTGTTTTGTTGGATGTGCACAATATTTACATGCATTTTCGTAAAAATAGCACGAATATTCGGGAAGATATAAATGTTTTCTTAAAAAATCCAAATTTTCTCGAATGTTCTTTGCCTATAACATACAGAATTTTCAACCAAATTGTACGAAACATGCAGAATACATGACAACATGCTACCGAAACATTACATTAAAATTAAATACTTTGAATATTATAGGAAATAGGAGTTATTTGTAGTAAATAATTTTCAACTTCGCATGCGCGATACATAGCATAATTTTTCTTTCACAATTTTGAAGCCACTTAAATAGGGCAGCTCATATAAAAATTCCGGTTGAATACCATTAGATTAAGAAAGATATCTGCATTTTAGCGAGGTGAATTTCAGCTGCACTCTAAGAAAAGCTAAATGATGAGAGTTTTTTCATAAATTGGTATTAAACTTCAATCTTCGAATAGTTATATTGAATTGTATAAATGTTAGAAATCTGCTGAATATCTATATGCGCTTATAAATAAAGTTCATATTTTAAATCCCAGTAAATTTGGGAATATGAATAACAATTAGAATAAAAATAACAATGAATATCAAATTAATGCCCTCATGACTGAATCTACGCTATAAAATTTGAGTTTCCGCTATTGTATACTACAGGATTCTGCACAATTGATTTGAACCATTGTTTCCGTATTAACTCCAAATTTTTCGCATTTTACGAAATGAGTCTTAATTTTTGCACACCTGTGTATTTAACCGTTAGAGTGACAGATGCAATAGGCGAAAGAAACTTCTGTATAAACTAAAAATAATTAAATCTTACTTTGGATCATTTATGTGCCAAGAGAGATTGAGTAATTCATGTTGAGTTGCAGAAGAGAAAGATGTGTCAGAATAAATCAAATGACATTATTGATGAACTTGAAAGTTAGAAAGCAAAAAGAGTGCAATTTAAATTTAATATTTTATTTAGCGGAATAAGTATAATGCATGCAATTTAATAATAAGTGCTTAATTTCATATTGCTTTACTATATATAAACTATACTATTACTATATATAAAGTTTGGAATTGAAAAAAAAACTCAAGGCGATCTTAAACCTTCAGCCGATATTTCAAACTTTCGTCATATAGAGAGCATATTTTTGAGGAAAACAGGACTGTACTTTGTGTCTACGAAAAGAAGATATAGATGTGCTGTGTCCTGTGACTGTCCTATTAACATTTCAAGGTACGCTGACGATTACTTCCTATGATAAAAATTTGCAAGTGTAAAAACTTAAGGCTATCTTCCCTCGTCAGCTAGTGTTTCGAATTTTGATCAGAAATAAGCATGTTTTTGAAAAATAAAAAACAAAAGAAAACCCTTTGCTCTATGCCTGCTAACAGAAGAGATTGAAGTACTGTGTCCTGCGACTGTCCTATTTGGATTTAAAGGGACTCTGAAGTTTACTTCCTGTTATTAGAGTTCGCAACTGTCAAAATGTAAGGAGATATTCATACTTCAGATAGTGTTTCGAGCTTGGACAAAACAGAAAACATTTTTGGGAAAAAACAAACAAAAAAAAAACAGTTCTCAGCGGCTGAAAAGAGAAGAGATTCAAGTGTTGTGTCCTGTGAGTGTTCCACTCGGATTCCAAAGGAAACTATAACGTTTACTTTCTGTGATAAAAGGTGTTTATGCCTAAAAAGCTTTGAAACTTTGTAAACTTGTGTATTGTCGATGAGAACGTACTATTTTAATATTTTCAGATCTGAATTATGAGTCAATCGATTAATTTTAATTCCTGCATGTAGCTCCACCTGGTAGTGAAGTTGAGAAAAACTGTTTTTGATAGTCAATCATATTTATATTAACGTATTATAAATTAAAGATTAAAAATAGAAAATAATTAAAATGAAATTTCGTCATTTTAGTATACAAATAAAAGCTTTTGAAAATCGCCTTTACTAAATTTATTTAATTAGAATCGAAGCTATATGCTTTTGAAGTAACTAAATCAATGCCAACCAGGTAACATTTCGTCGCTTAACAAGCAACACCACCTATCTCAATTTTTTGAAATTTTAAAGAAGAAGAAAATAATCAATTTTTCGCAATCAATAACGAATATTTCTGAATTTTTTTTTCAGATCTGGTTCCCAAATGCGGTCTCGTGTTCACATCGGATGTTAAAAAATTCAGAAATATTCGTTATTGGTTGCGAAAAATTGAGTATTTTCTTCCTCTTTTTTCCCTTAAATTTCAAAAAATTGACATAGGTAGTGTTAAGTGACGGTTTGAAATTTGCTAAAAACACTCACTATGCCGATATAAACTTTTAAAGAAATAATGAGAAAAAGAAAAAGACGAATGAATGCTAAGAAACAAAATTTCCATTACTCTGATCAAAGTTGTGCATCTTGGAATCGGTGTTTTTTGGGCTAGCAAATCTATGAAAATAAAAATGAAATTCATAAATAGTTTGTACGTTGTAGAAATCCAAACTACTGAATAGATTGTCTGCAAATTTTGCTTACAAATGCTTTGAAGAACAAGAAAGATTTTAGTGAAGATTTCGTGTCAATGAATTAAATAATTAATTTTTTATGAATTAAAACAATTATTTTTATCATCAGTGTTTCCGTCACTATTGAATGAAATATTACGCACTAAAATAATTCACATAAAATCGAATACATTTCATTATTACCTCTGCTTTCTTCTTGTAAATTATTCGGTTTTCATTGATTGACGTTTTATAATTGTCTTATTATTTTTATATTTTATGATTCAAATATTTGATTAAAATATCGTAAAAAATGTTACCTTAATTAAGTATTTGGAAATCTCCATATTCATATATGCTCTCGTATATATCTTATGATCAATTGTATAATCGGTTATAATGTATAATAACCGGCTCTTATGCATAACCACCGCATAAAAAACATATACATAATAACCGATTATCCGCCTTGACCGTAATATATACACATAAATAAAATTGAACGAAAGCATTTTTTGTGAAAAGAAAATGTAATATGTCTTTCCCCTGCAAAAATACTTTGAATGTAAATACAGAATAAATAATTTTTGTGTTGCTGCAAACATTTAAAACGACTGATAAGAGCTCAAAAAGAAATTAATTCATTAAGATTAATATGCCATATATCTGCGAATATATATGTAAATAATCTGAATTAATATGACTTAATAGAAAATCATAAAATTAAGCGTAAGTAATAGAAAATATTCAAATATTCATAGAAATATAATTGAATGATTTTAATTTTTTCTTTTGTTCTTCCTCCCTGGAATAAAAAAAAGAGAACTTTTCTCCTTGATCAACCTATTACTCCTATTAAAATAATTAAACATTGAATTCACATTTGAAAATATATAAATATTTAGAAAAAAAATATTTGATCCCATATTTTTAAACTCCCTATATCGAAACTGAATTTTGATTATTCTGAGTAATGATTTAATCTATTCAGATTAAACTATTACTCTGCAAACGAGTAAAACAATTTTTTTGTTAATTGCGGAACTAAGAAACAATTCTCTTTATTGCATGTAAAATATCATAGGACTTAAAGGTTCGGAGAACGATTTGAAGAGACCTTAGACTTTATGTTAGGACAAACTAGGTATGAAATAAAGCGTATAAATTCAAAATCCTTACTCATTTTTGTTTGTTACGCATCAAAGTTTTGAAAGAAATAACTAAATTAAATTACACAAATCTGAAACATAGAGTGATACTTTCTCTGTTTGAAGCACTGCATGTTTGTTGAACTGGACATAAAATTATAAATTTTGAAAATTGAAAATTAAATGCATTACATTTCGAAAGAAAATTCTTATAACTGCTTATAAATCATTGAAATTCATTTTTGATATATTAAAAAAGAGTGTAATAAATTATGTTCATTTAAGGCCTTTGATATTCGATATGAAACTTACAAATTTTGTTATCTTGAGATCGTTGATTGTTGACTTATCAAGTTAATTTGTTCTACACATTTGACAAAAAACAGATGAACAAACAAAATCCGTTTGCTCATCTGTTATAAATTGTTTCTGTTGATGCCCATTTATTTTTAATGACCTACATTAAATGACACAAAACATGAGTATAAAATGTTTCATACTCTCTTTATAAACGAGAACTCAAAGAATAATTCTTAAAAAAATCACACTTTAAGCAAGCATTTTGGGAGTTTATAAAAAGAAGAAATCGATTTGTAGGAGAATTTGAAAGATAAATTATTATATTCTACTTATCTAATCAATATTTTTGTTTGAAAATTTTTCCCTAGATGATTAGAACAAAATTGCGCATAGACTTTAGTTTTCAATATGAAGATATGAGGAGCTATTTAATGTAAAAATTTAATTTAATGACATATTTACGAAAAAACAAACATTTGAAGGAGAATTTGTAAGATAAATTATTATATTCTACTAATCTAATCAATTTTTTGTTCGAAAAATTTTCCGTAGATGATTAGAACAAGATTACACATAGACTTTAGTTTTCAATATGAAGATAGGAAGAGCTATTTAATGTAGAAATTTAATTTAATGACATATTTACGAAAAAATAAACATTTGAAATATATCATAAAATTAGAAATTAAGATAGTACTTTGGCAATATAAACGTGTATAGTAATTTTCTAATCTTCATTATCTTGGCATTACTGCTCATTTTTACTTTCTCGCATAAGAAATATACTTAAAAATTCGACCTCATGATTTTGATGAACCTCCATCTTTTAGACCTCCCAGAATTTATAAAAACCCATTTTTAGAAATGTTTGTCTCTGTATGAACATGTTAATTCAACAACAGAACGAGCCAGACTGACGGAATTTAGCGTGCTATCTTTTTATCAAATTTTAGATGGCATTCGATCAAGAGACGCTGTCAATCTGTCTGTATGTACATGGACATGCGACTCAAACAGAATCAGAGGAATGAAATCAGATATGTGGTCTTTATATCATAACTGTAGAGCCATGCCAAGTATTTGACCACATTCGTCGTAGCGTATACCGTCTATAACTCTGAGAGTATGGGAGCATAACAAAAAACGGAACAAGCAAATCCAATGGAATTTGGCATGTGGTATTAACACCAAAATTGTAGATCTGTATCAAATTTGTGACTAAATCGGTCAAAGGAAGGGACACTGTCTCATTTCAAGGTTATTTCAGTGGTTCTCAATCTAAGGAGTCTTTTTGTAAGGGAGATTCTAAATAAAGCGGGTCATTCACCGTTGGTCCATTTTGGAATTTTTGAAACACGGGAAGGAAAAACTAATCGTCAAGGTCGAAAACCTATAAAATTTGGAGCAAATTAATTGGAATTGGTGGAAAAACTCAAAATCCAAAACTTCCAAGTTGGGACCTCGATGCGAGGGTAGCGGTGAAACAAAGGATCTGCTTACATTGGGACCTCGCGTCGAGGCTAGAAATTAAACTCGAAATACCCCGTGTTGGGGAAGAGGAGGGTGGGTGGAAAGAATTCTGCGACTTTGAACCTTGTCTCTAAAAAAATTTTGGAACATCTGTGAATGTTTTGCCTAACTTTTCGACTAAAATGAGTGGAATACAAACACGTTGTTAGAACAAATTGCCTAGTCTTTCTTTCTCGTGATTGCCCAGCTTAACAGAGATGGGCCGACGAAATTAACGTGAAGAAATTAAAGAAAAAAAACTGTTTATTAAAACTAAAATAAGAAAAAAATATATTCTGCGTATAAAAAACAAAACCTCACCCTTAAAAATAAATATATGTAAGTAAGATAAAAGACATTTGATGTAAAGTATTTAAAACTTCAAATTTCATTTGAAATTCGGACAGAAATTCGAATCCCACATTCACTATTGGCATGTCTAAGTAAGTAGTTCAGGTTCGGAGTATTGAAATACCTTAATCAGTGGTTGTATTACGAAGATTTTATCTTAGTGCTGACCGGCCAGGATTTCATTTCCTCCTAAAACCTCAGTGCACGAATTGCGAAATATGCGAAGTTTCATCAAGATAACATTGCTTGCAGAAAAGATAATATTAGGATACTGGAGTGTAAGCAAACTGACAGACTACACTGGAGTTTAAAGGTCTATGCGTTCATTTAGAGATATCGAAAACAGTTTTGTGTAACATTAAAAATGTGTTTCATTTTCATATTTTAATTTTATTAATAAACTGTTAAGCTACTTTTTTACTTAAAATTTAAGTATATTAAAAAATTACTGCTCTTTTACATACTATAAATTAAATTTGTTTCTGCTTTCGTTAAGTGACTGTAACACATTTTCATGTAAAACCAGCGGGAGTGTTCTCCCCTAAACTTTCTCGTTTCTTTCCCAAAAAGGTGCCGTTTCCCCTTCCCCCGCGTGGCTAAAAAAATTCGAACCTACAGTTACCCAGAATCCTATGACTATCAGAAGGTTTTTCATTATAGTGATTGAAAAATATCTAGGCAAAGAATCAAATTCAAAGAGATGCGTACCTATTTTCCGCTCTTGACAGCTCAAGGACAAACTGACTCGCGTGCACAGAAGATTGCTTCCAGTACGCATGCGCGTGGAGATAACGGATTGGTTTCAAAAATAAATTATACAGACCGACAGACAGTCAACCCTTTGACGGATTTGGCCCAAAATTTTATACGGACCTACATCTATGACGACAAAACCGTGTACCAAATTTTATCCATCTAGCTATTCAAGTTTTTGAGTTATAGCGTTCCCATGACCGCGGACATACAGACAGACGGACTTCCCGTTGACGGATTTTGTCCAAAATTTGAAAGAAACCTACAAATTATGTTTAAAGACCACATACCAAATTTCATCCCCGTAGCTCTGATAGTGTTCGAGTTATTGTGTTCACAGACAGACACACACACAGACATAATTCCAAAATTGCGTTTTTCGGATTTAGGGAGGTCTAAAACGTGGAGATTCGTCAAAATCTCGAGTTCGAATTTTTTGACGATTACAATACTTTCTCTTAAGTAAAAAAGAAACAGAAAAAAGTATTTCTATTGGTAGTAATACGCATTCTTTCCAAGTTATATATTTTTTGTTTAAATGTAATAAAGAGTATCAAACCTTGTAAAAAAACCCCTAAAGTTACCTAAAGTTAAAGTTGTACCTAAAGTTTGCTTCAATGAATATTGTTGGCACGGTGACTATCAAACTTATTTTTGAACAAATCTAAAAATCATGATGTTAGCTTGTAGTTGCCAGTCAGCATGTTAATAGTTTTTTCTAAAAATAAATCTCTATTAAAATAAAATCTCCTCCGTCTTTCCGTCTGAGGATATCATTACTAAACAACCGAACCGAATGAGACATAATCGTTATCTTACAAATGAAAATTTTATTTTCAGATATCTACTATTCAGATAAGCGGAAAGACAAAAAAATGAGATTGAAGAGAATTTTTAATGTTTTGAATTTCTATATAAGTGTATTACCATTGTGAGGTGGGGTAAAAAGTATCTTGTAATTTAATAATTAACTTGATTCTTGTTTCAGTAAAGTTTCATGTTATTTTATTACTTTAAATTTTGGTTGATATAAAGTTCTACCACTGTGGAGATGATGGAAAAAGTCTTTTGTATTTTAATAATTAACTTGATTTTGTTTAACCAAAGTCTTATATTGTAACTTTATTTTTTGGTTCATATAAAGTTCTAAAACAACATCTATTAATTTTTTATAGATAACAATTTTTTATAAAGATATTTAGTCCAATGATTATTGATGAACGGAGATCTGGAGCAGTTTTGGCAACCATTCTAGCAACATTTGGCGATTTCTTTCAGTTGTCAAAGTTCAGGTACTGTAAAATAAAATATAGAATTGTCTTGACTAACTGTCTAGTTTAAAAAATAATTTTCCATAAATTGAACAGTAATTTATTTTGCCAAGGCGTTGCAAGCGGGGATTTGCTACAATCCTCATACGTACTGTGCACACAATAAAAGTTGAATAATAATATATAGTAGTATAAAGTTTATCTTAAGACCAGTAAACCCGTGTGGAACTTCCGCACGTTCAATCCCCCTTTCCCTCATAAACAGTGTGCATAACGTAAACTGAGTATGCTAGCAGAAAAATCGTATTCACTGATACCATATTCATTGCTGATGGCTTTGTATTAATTGAGAGAATGGGATGCTAGAAATAATATAGTAGAAATAATATACAGGATGTGTAAAATGCTGTATTTAATCGATCTTGGCTTGTAATAAGTTTTCAAATCATACTATGCATAAAAAAAATTAAAAAGTACTAACTAGTACTATGAGGTCAGAAAATTTGAATAAGAGGGGGTTTTGGATAAAAAGGGTATTTTTAATGGTATTTATGGGGTAGAAATTGAGCATTTATAGAACTATAGATTTTTTTGTCCACCAGGGAGACTACTGCATTAAAACTCGTAAAGGCAGCTTTATAGTTGAAGCCACTGCAAAGCTATGTTTTTTTTCGAAAAACTACCTTGAATAGTTTGATGATAAATCTAGATGATAAAAACAACTAAAGAAAGTTTCGGAATGAGGCGTTATCTGAGCAGTTTAACATGAAGCTCATTTGTCTCGTCTACTACTAATTGGTCTACTACTACTAGGACGAGATACTTTCGAAGGGAATATTCTTCAAGGCCTGTGTCTTGTCTTTATGAAATGTCGCATATTTATTAATTTAATTTTTACTTGTATCGTGTTAGGATCAGCGAAAATATATTTCTTGTGTCCTTTTTTAAGTTGCTAAATTTGTCACATTATTTTTTTCAAAAAGTCGCTTGTTTGGGTCTGAGCTAAATCTGCTACGGATTGATCAATCTACCTACAAAACCTCCCAACATTTCTACTGCAAAATTTCTCTGAAATGAATTGCTTAAGAAAGAGTTCTTTTTAATTATTCATTTGAATGAATACTTTTTAGGGGACAATGCATGCTGAAAATGGGAATAATCGACAAAAATTGTGATTTTTTTAATTTTAATATTTTATTAACATACAGTTTACTAGAAATAGTGTGGAAAGATTTTTTTTCAATATCTTTGTTAGTTCGCACGATATAAGCATTTTTCATTGACAATGCGAATTGCTGAAAAGTCATTTGAAATTTATTTTTAGCATATTTTCAAATCGAAATTTTTTGAAGTTATCCACATTTTAAAAGATTTTATGTGCATCATATTTTTTAGCTATTGCTCGGAAATTTTTCTCCTTTGTTGTATAAGCGTAAATTGATAGAATTTTGCTTAGATAAATCATTTACAAATATTTTCTTTATATTGAGGGTTTCGTGTAATTATTATTGCAATGGTTTTTGCAAATGCTTAAAAAAATTCAAATCACTCCATATTTGGAGATAAAATTTCAATTTCAGTTCAAAATATTACGGGAAAAATATTGTGCAGGATTAAAATATTCGTTTAAAAAATCTGGAAAGCTAATTTTATGTTATATTTTAATATGCATGGAACAATATGAGTTCTAAAATATTACATAATTAATACATTTCATTATTTCTTACCAAAAAAATTAAAAAGTTACTAATAAAGTTTGTTGCATATTCTTTACAGGACAAGAGTGGCTCTCATTTTCAGATAAAATTATCTGTTCTTGAGCTTGAAAAACCGTTTCAACTATCTGCGAGCACTTTTAGTGTTTAGAAAATATTTCAAGCATAACCAACATTTATGGTAATTTCATTTCATTCTTCGTGAATATCGGTCAGATTATATCAATTTATATTCTTGATGATGTCAATGTTTTACGAGCCACCTGCTCGTAAAACTTTGATAGAGACAGTTATATTTAGAACAAAATCTCTAAATATAATTCATTGGTCAGTAATTCCACCTTGCACTATAAAGGAGATATCATTTTATTAGTACAGTAAACGAAGGGTTTGAAAAAAAAAAACAAAAAAAATAACATTGTTTTGAAAATTGGTACACATGTTTATGAGGGGCTTACGACGAACATACGTCTCCGGTCCTGGGGGGTGAACTCGCGGCGCCATCTTGGATTTCTTCCCTCCTTTTTAGTTTTTCTTGAATATCTCGAAAAATATTCAGATTTCAAATTGCATGTTATTTAACAAAATAAATAGCATAAAATTCCCTAAAAATACATACTTTTATTTTTCTTCCAGCTTTAGTACTCTTGGAGATAATGGATCTCAAAGGTTGCCGCCAGCTTGGATTTCCTCCCTCCTCTTCAGTTTTTATTGAATATCTCGAATACTATTCAATATTTAAATTATAAGTGATTTAACAATTTTAAGAGAGTGCGATTCTCTACAGATACCCTACTAATTTTTCTTCAGGCTTTAATAGTTTTTGAGATAATTGGTCTCAAAACGGACGAATTTGTAAAAAATAATAATTGATAGTACAATAAACGAAGGGTTTGAAGAAAAACAAAAAATCATATAGTTTTGAAAATTGGTAAAAATGTTCTCGAGGGTCTCTTGCTGAACATAGTAAAAATCCCCGATCCTGGGGGGGAGGAGCTCGCGCCGCCATCTTGGATTTCATTCCCCTTTTTTAGTTTTTCTTGAATATCTCGATAACTATTCAATTTTCAAACTACATGAGATATTAAAAATTAAAGAGTGGAAAATTCCCTTCAAATAAATACTATTATTTGTCTTCCAACTTTAATAGTTTCCGAGATAATGGGTCTCAAAGTTTATCTCCGTCTTGGATTTCATCCCCCTTTTTAATTTATCTTGAATATTTAGAAATCTGATCAATTTTCAAATTTTATGTAATCAGAAAATTAAAGAGTGTAAAATTCTCTACAAACACGTACTTTTATTTTTGTTTTAACTTTGATAGTTTCTGAGATAATGGGTCTCAAAATTTGCCTTCATCTTGTATTTTATCACCCTTTTTTCAGTTTTTCTTCAATATCTCGAAAACTATTTGATTTTCAAATTACATGTAATCCAACAAACTAATGATCGTAAAATTCCCAACAAATGCATGCTTTTATTATTTTTTCTAGCTTTAATAGTTTCCGAGATATTCAAGAAAAACTAAAAAGGGGGATAAAATCCAAGATGACGGCAAAATTTGGTACCCATTATCTCAGAAAATATTAAAGCTAAAACAAAAATAAAAGTATGCGTTTGTAGCGAATTTTACAATCTTTAATTTGCTGATTACATAAAATTAGAAAATTGATTAAATTTCGAAATATTCAAGAAAAATTAAAAAAGGAGGTTGAAATCCAAGATGGCTCTAAATTTTGAGACCCATCATCTCGGAAATTATTAAAGCTGGAAGAAGAAAAAACGTATATATTTGTAGGGAATTTTACGCTCTTTAATTTGTTAAAAAATTGTAATTTGAAAATTGAATACTTTTCGAGATATTCAGGAAAAACTAAAAAGAGAGGGGGGGGGGGTAAAACCCAAGGTGGGGGGGCGGGCCCCCCCCCCCCCAGGACCGGGGACTTTTAGTATGGTCATCAGAAGCCCCTCATGAACAAGTGTACCAGTTTTCAAAACTATATGATTTAATGTTTTCTTTTACAAACTCTTCGTTGACTGGAGTATCAGCTAAGATTTTTTATAAATTCACCCACTTTCAAAAAAACTTTTAAAGCTTGAAGAAAAATCAAAGCATCCATTTGTAGGGAATGGTACGCTCTTTAATTTATTAAATTACATGTAATTTTAATATTGAATAGCTTTCGAGATATTCAAGAACTGAAAAAAGGGAGAGAGAATTCAAGATGGCAGCAACCTTTGAGACCCATTATCTCCAAGACTATTAAAGCCGAAAGCAAAATAAAAGTATGCATTTGTAGGGAATTTTACGCTCTTTAATTTGTTAGATCACATGTATTTTGAAAAGTTTTCGAGATATTTAGGAAAAACTAAAAAAGGGGGATGAAATCCAAGATGACGCCGAGAGCTCACTCCCAGGACTGAGGACTTTTAGTATGTTCATCATAAGCCCCTCACGAACATGTATACCAATTTTAAGAACTATATTATTTAATGTTTTCTTCACCCCGATTTTGTACCTTCGTTTACTGGACTATATAGAATCTTTGAAACTATTTGTAATTTCGAACGACTTTTTAATTTTAATAGAATGTATTCTTGAAACAAATATTCGCTTGATGTTTATAATTTTATTTAAGAATTTTTTTAATTATAAATAAAATTAAGCTGGTTACTTTTTTCGTAAGTTCATCTAAAAAAATTTCTGTCAAATCTTGATTTTATCTTATTAATCAGTAGAATTCTGATATTTTATCGTGCACAGAATTTTCCATACGTAGCATTGGTTAGGCTGTGCCCTCCGAAAAGTTAAGGCGCAACCTATATTTTGACTCTCACCATTTAGAGAAGGAAAATAAAGATAAGTATAGTTATGCTGAAAGGCCATAAATAATTTCGATAAAATTTCCTAGATCCTTATTTTTTTTAAGGAATGGACACTTCTATAGGAGTAAGAAGTTATATACTGCGAATACCAAACTTTTGAAATTTCTCTGCTTGTCTAATCGATGCTTCTGCATTTTCAAATTTTGGTATTAAATATTGTTACAAAAATCATCTGGTTGGTGTATGTGAATGCAGTCCAACAGGCAGGATAGTAAAAAAAAATGACTCTTTTTCCAAAGATATTTCAGGGGAAAAAAAAACGTAGCACAGGTAGCAAAAATAAGCAGCACTTTTATAAATTAATAATTCAGATCACAGATAAGTATCAGTCACATTCAATAGCTCTCATTGTCTATCAGCTGTTTGCTGACCAAACTCCAAAAAGAAAGTGACTCACTCAACGAGTTGTCGGTATTTATACCCTTTCTGACAGGATGTGACGTCACATATACTTCTCTCGAAGGTTCTTGATATTTCTGTTCCAAGTAGAGATATGGCCGTATTTCTTGTATTCTGTAGAAGCTTCGTTTTCTCGCTAAAGTCACCAAATTTATCTCCAAGTCGCCAAAATGATCGCCACGGTTGTTGTTCGGCTTAGCTTACAGTAAAATCTCTGTAAAACTCTCTTTCTTCCCATAAGATTAGCATGTTAGGGAAACAACTTTACGTCTTCGTAACAATATATTTTTTCATGTCAAGAAAAAAAATCATTTACTCGATTCGTTAAGATGGCAGGCAGTCAGATTAACTATCTCAAACTGATGTTGGGATAAAACAGAGTTACCCTTAGACATTGAGATCAATTCCAATTAAAAAATTAAGTTTCAAGGAGACTTGTTTCTGGTCGGCGTAACAGTTTGGAAACATTTGGAGTCGGGTTATAAAACATCAGATCTCTAGATCTAAAACCTATTTGCGGAGTGATTGGAAAGACGAAGACATAGTCAGTTTGTGGATTCTAACCTTCATACTCCCAAAGATAAGAAGATATGATCGCAGTGTTTCAGGTTAAATTTATCACGTTCATTGGGATATTGTAGAAAAGCATGTAAAGCTTTACTAATATCGTACTTTTCTAAAAGATTAGTAGAATTTCAATTGCAGTTAGTAACAATTAACATTATTTTCAAATCAAATTGCATATTTTTCAATTGCATAAGAAAACACATTTCAATACTTAGCATCCATTAGATAATTAAAAACGGCGAATTAAACACTATCACAGCTTCTTTGATAATACAGTAAGCGAAAGAATTCTCCAATCGAAGCAAACTATCGTGTAAAATGAAATATTTAACAAACCAATTGTTATATTTAAAATTAACTCATGCTGTTTTATGTTTCTTCAGGAGATATATTTATATTAATGCAGTTGAATAAGTTGAAAACTATAAATAAATTTAAATATACCTTCTTCATTTGGAAGCAAACATATAGCTATCCAAAACTGACTCGAAAAAGTTAACATTGGTTGGAACTTATATCTAGAACTAAAAACTTTGAATTTCACTTTTAATGCCAGTGTAGGTGAAGCTACTTTAGGCTTTAAAAATTTCTAAAATATTCAGGCTTGGTTACAATCAGAAATCTTGGTGTATATGAAAAGATTTTATTCAACACTTTTTTTAATACGTAACAACAGTAACATTCTTTGCTCTTATTGAAGTAATTTTTGAGCTACCAACCAATTTCATCCCGTGGATGATCTATTTATAATTAACCTGAGAGTTGGGACAATGATTGACACCATTTAGGCTATTTTTATGATAGAAATAACTTCAAAATGTTGTCCTGTATGTTTGAAGCCATTTTCATGCTGAAATATAAAATGCCATCTTATAGAGAGGTTATTTGTGCTGTATTGAACACCTTGTTTTAGATATTAATATTTGTCCATATATCTGTAATGGAATTTATTTTTCCGATTCCAAATGCCTACCAATTTTAATTCTCGTCACCATGTTTTATCTCCTAATTCTTTCAATACAGTTTTTGTCATCGGATTTTTTTTAATAACTGCAGTAATTTGTAGTGTGCTAAACAGTTGACGCCCATCTTTTGATTATTCCTGCTAATTTTTGTACTGAAAGTCCAACATCAAACAGCTTGACTTTTAATTCTTATATTGCTCAACAAAATGTAAATCGAAAGTTTATCAGGTAAAACTGATTTTGATTTTATAGCACTTAATTTATGATTTTTGTCACATGGATACTTTTATACTCTGTATGCAGTCTTTCTCTTCTATATTGGCTCTAATTCATCCTTTGGTTTCTTAACCCCTTAAGAGTCGCATTTTATTGCTATCTAATATGATGGCCCCTTCTGTTTTGGAAATGGGCTGACGTTTTCATTCATCTAAGAAGGCATAGAATACTTGAGATGCTTACGGATTCTACGTAATTTTTGTGTCAAATTATAAAGCTAATTAATGATTACATTTTAGTTTATAAGCTTAAAAATGAGATAATTCGATTCACGTCAATATGACGGGCGCGACCTTTAAAGGGTTAAGCTTAAAGTTTCCTGAATTGCAGCTACTATTTTAGATTTCTTCATCTTTTTAACTAATGATCATGCAAGTTCGAACAGGCTCGCCTTCTCCAATATTTTTCTAAAACCCTAGTAATGACATTTGGAATTACAATTCCCTTATGAGGCTTTTTTCTCTAAGAGATTAGCTACTTTGGTCTAATTGCTTTAAAGTTTTAAAAATTTGCTTTTAAAATGAGTAATTGGATCTTTACTGCGTTTAATCAAGTCTTTGAAATCTTAAGAATATTTTATCCATAGTAAATTTTTTGAAAAAGAGGTTTTGGGTATTTTCAGCCACAAAGGCTATAATCCCCTATTCATTCCAAAGTTCTTTTCCATCCGTAATCAAAAAAGAAAGAAAAATTGCCATCAAAAGATGGTCTAGAACTATTGCCGATCTGATTCGGTTAATAAATAGCGCCCTTAGAAGGGCTTCCAGATTCTTTTCTTTATCCATAGTAGTTTAAGAAATTATATACATGAAACAAGACTGATCGGCTTTTGAACTCAACATGAGAAATGGAAAAATACATCTCATACGCTTAGAGGGTTAAGAATACGAACGAGAAAGTTATCCACTGAGAACTCTCTTCCTCTCGGTTATTCATTGAATATTAAACCATTTGTTCATTCATCCGATATGTTTCTATTTTTTTTTGATAGAATGCATTGAATGAAAGGAAATTTTCGAAATGCGTCATTGACAGGTTTTCCTGCCCTCCTCGCTAAACAAAGTGTACCAGTCTTTCTTTAGAACAGAAGAATAGAAAATGCCATTTCGCTTTCTTTCGGCGAAGATTAGTATTGTATTGTTACTAGAACTGCATTCTTTATAAATTACTGTCATGGAAAATGACACCATTGTGAGTCACGGGAAAATTTTTTATTGTTTTTTGCAGTTCTTTCTTTGAAAATTCATTTACACTTTTAACCTTAAAAGGCCCAGTGTTGTCTTTAAGCAACGTACTCAATTTTGTCTTCTAAAATCTTGAGAATGAGACTGAAGCTGGTATGCCTGCTGTTGTCAGTAGGATACATATTGCCATTTTTATTAAATCAATTTTAAACATACATATAGCCGCTTCAGTGCTGATAAAAAATAAATTGATGTTTTTAATTTGAGGCTGCATCTTTTTAGCTTTGTTTGTATACTTGAGAATATATTTTATTCTACACTTTTGAAGAAAATTCATTACCAGCATTATTATTTATTAAAATTCATCTGTGTTTTACATTACAAATTTTTTTTCTTGGAAATTTTTTTCTGAAATAAAGTCCAGTGTTGGCAATTGTTTTTCAGTCAACTGGTTTTTAGCCATAAACCATACTTAAAGCAAATAGAATTTTTTAAAGTATTTTTCCATGTTTTATTCAAGATATGAAAGTCAAAAGATATTTTAAAATAATTATTAAAAAAATCGGCTTTTAAGAGTTAAGCTAATAACGTTCATACTTATAGAAGTTGAAAGAAATACACTTTCAATACATGATTTAGAAAAAAAAACCCTGTAAAATACTGTGTTTTTGCGATTTCTGATAAGGTGAAAATTACTGTTTCTTTTATTTGCTACAAAAACTTACAATTCCTTGATGGCTGTACTTTTACTTGTCACAAACAAATTTTCGTCAGTCCATTTTGGATAAGCACAACAGTCCATTCAAATTTGGAGATAATGGCGATCATTTGTTTTTCCGGCTGCGATTAATTTAAGTATAAGAAGAGGTTTCAGATATCGCGCATATCTTGGTATATTTCGTTTCCAAGAGATGGGAGGTCTTCCTTAAGGACTGAATTTTTAATTCTGAATCGTGGTCAGAAGACGAGGGCGACACTTGAGCATGCACCTCGCTCTCTAGTCTTATATACACCCCTCTAGTGTAACCTACGACAACATATTTGATATGCATGACTTGCATACATAGCAAACATAGTTGAAATATGTATGGTATTCCGACTTTTACGCCATGTCTTTGTGATCATTAGTGCCCCAAGTGCTACTGAAATAGGATTTTGGACTGGCAGTATATGAATTATACAGAAAACTGTCCAGTCACGAGGACATATGGTAAAGATGACCTGAGATAGAAGTGTCTCATGCGCGGAACCCTCATAAAGAAGGTACATCGCGTCATCGCCGACAGGACCGTTAACCAACCAACATCACCATAATTATACTGCCAGGAGAAGGGAGTACCTGCTTAATTATGCGGTAACTTCTCATCCTCGATCCTCCAGGCTGACAGCCACTATTTGTCATGCTTACATGCACAGCAAGGCATAGTTGAAATCTGGTCTCCAGGGCATGAAACTGACTGAGGGTGGAGACGGTCGCTCCCTACTTTTTTCCCAAAAGTTAAATTTTTATTTCACATTAACTGTCTAAAACTAGGAATTATAAAAAAACAATAGTGTCTGGGAAAACTAGTTAATTTTGTAACTAAATTTTTTATCTACTCCTTAAACTCCAGGATGCTTTTAGGGGTCTATAAACTTTTTGCCCCTCCCCCTTTTTCCACCCAATCGCCGCCAGTGGATCATGATATCACAGCTCCATCGCTTTGAGTATTGGTGTGACGAAAGTATGCACACGAGCTACTTCTTTACTTTGGTTGGGGCCAATTAATCATTTTTGAGACGTTTGGAAGTATATTTAACGGTTAAAGACTTAACACCAAATTCATTAATTTTTTAACGTTCATAGTAAGCTATTTTACCAACTCTGATTAGAGATGCTATCTCTCAATAATTTCAATCAAAAAATAAATAATAATAGTTTTACCTATCTAATGTGGCTGTAACAATCAAACTGTTTAACGATTAATTATTATTTTGATATAGTAATGTGCTAACACCTGAATTTGAATAGAAGGGCGGCGTAAGTTCTTTCCGAATTTTTCTATGGAACAAAAACCTAGATGTGGTTTTTTTCTTTCTCAAACTATAACGAAGTGTCTTGAATTCTTATTAATTAATAAAATTAGTTATTGTATAATAAGCTAAATGTTTTTTCTCAAACAATCTTAATTTCAGGTATATGTTAATATACCATTCCTAGAAAAAAATTGCACTTTGAGGTATTTTGTACTATTTAAACTTTTAAACTCTTTGCCTTTCATTAGGGTGTCTCAAAATATTTTCGTTCTCTACGGCCAGATTTTATTGCAGTGTAAATATATAAAAAGTAATCATTAGGAAACGAAGTATAACCTGTCAAAAGTGATGGTTTCTTTCCATCTTCTTGCCAGAGGAACGATCCCTTGGAAGTTCCATTCTGTTGGTTAAGGCGCAAAATGTTTGGACGCTCTTTTGCTAAATCGTTAACATTCGAATACGCATACTATGAAAAAAGTATGTCGTCGACCGAAATATGTAAAAGTCTGACGGAGCAAGATCTGGAGTATGTGGTATAGGTGGTAAAAGTTCCTACAAGATCCTCTAATATGTGTCAGACCATTCGAGTCATGAGAGGCTTAGCATTGTCCTACCGGCGGAGAGCTTTTTAAAGCAGAGTATTTCCTTTTAAAAGCACCTCGGACATCCTGCCCAGTTGTTCACGTTAAAGTGCAGAGGAGACAGAATCTTGCCATTCTCTTTAATTGTACGAATTTTACGATCATCTTCAGTGACTTTAAAGGCTAGTTTGAAATATTGCTCAAGATGAATGAAACCCCTTTTTGTGCATAGATCACTCGATCCATAAATGAAAAAAAAAGTGTTCAGGAATATGGATTATAAAAGAGCGTATAATTTTTGATATAACATTTCGAATTCAACAATAGTGCTGAGCAAGTGACAAATACAAGCTTTGATATTCAAGCAATCAAAAAACGAAAATACTTTTTTGATAAATCCTAATATAATGATGTGAAAATGTACCTCTTCTACGTTCCTATACCTCCCTGAATTCGAAAAATTCCTTTTAGTAATTATGCCCGTCTGTGAACATGATTACCAAAAGCAGAACGAGGTGGACAAATGAAATGCAGTATGTGGTCTCCACACAAATTTGTATTACATTTTAGGTAAAATTCATCAACGGGAAGTTTTTTTGTGAATCCATGTGCATGTGAAGGCAATAATTCAAAAGGGAAGAAGCTAAATTATAGGGATGGCGTTTATTGCGAAAATATCCGGTTTTTGGTTATTCAGGTTTTCTACGCCTCCGATTTATTCTGGTGGTTATAACCGCTCAAAATAACCGGTTTTTGGAAAAACAAACGCCGTTTGTAGACAAATTTTTTTATTAATATTGTTTTTACAGGAAATCATTCCATTGATCAATATTTATACGTTCATAAAGACTCTTTCAGTAATCCGCCAACCAACAGATGCCTTTAGGAAGCGGTTGTCGGTATTTGGCCTAAGATGATGAAATTAAAAGCGTCATAACTTGGGAAATTTTAGTCTAATGGAACCTAAAATCGAGCATATATTCCGATCCGTTTTTTTTTTTTACCCGGTTATTGGATTTAAAAAAAATAACCGGTTATAACCGGGGCAAAAAATAACCGAAAAAAAAACCCGGTTAACCGAAACAAAAAAAACCGGTTTTCTGTTAAAACAGGTAGGTTTTTCCCGTCCCTACTAGATTGATGAAAATTAACTCATGGTTTTATCACCATAATTGTAGATGTTGTAGATCATATGAACATGGAATCAAATTTCAGACCAAATCCATCCGCTGATTGACTATTTGTTAGTTTGCATATCTGTGTGGTAAGTGATAAATCAAAATCGGAACAAACTAGACACATAAAATTTGGAGTGTTTTGAAACCAAAATTATAGATTTATATTAAATTTTGGACTCAGACAAAAAAAAAAGGAAAGAGGTATAAAATGCATACTTGCATCGCACTATACATCGAAGCTTAAAAAAAAAAAAAAAAAAAAAAAAAACACGCAACACTGTATAGGTATTTGAATAAAATGACGGAAGAATACTCCTGCTGATTTGAAATAAATTTGCAAGCTGCTATGTGCAATAAGAAGGGATGAATTTAAGAATAATAGCGCTATAAAATACCATCTCCTCTCAAAACAATGTAATTTAAATAGGTGCTCTATTGAAGTTATTGCAAGTTGCATATTAATGCATTATATAATATTTTTAGTAGGGCGCCTTTTTAAAATTTAGTGAATAAAACAAAACATAAAGAAGTTATTAATAATGGTGCGAAGTTGTCATAAATGAGCTTATTTTTCTTGCTGTTCGATAGATGGCAGCACGAAACAATGGCAATTTGTTTCGAGGCAATTTCAATAAATTGGCTTGACTCAAATTTTAAACTAGTTATGACAACAGAGAAGTAGTACCTTCTCTATGATTATGACAAGCCACTCAGATGCACGTTTTCTAACGGCAAAGAGAATGCCATTTCACATATATAAGAACACTTTGAAAGGGTGTGCATTACTCACGTTTAAATTCAATCAGAAATGAAACAATTTTTCGCGCGATTGGTTTTCAATCGACGTCTACATTTGGTTTGACTTCTTTACAATTATCTCTGTGTAATATTCTAAGCTTTTGTTGTTTTGACTCTAATAATGCTAACTAAGGAAGTAGTTTGAGTAGAAATAAATCACGGATTGTATGTAGGTAATACAACATCTAGAATACTATTTAAACGTGCTACAGAATATTGCTCATTACATTAAAATACAACAAGTTAAAAAAAAGTAGAATGGGAAGAAAAAGAGAAATTGAAGCTTATAAATATAGAGAACTTTATACCACAAATTTAAACCATAAATTGAAATAAAGAGTAATTATTAATAATAAAAGCAAGAGAAAAAATTAACTCAATGACTGCGCTGATTACAACAATTCTAATTGCGTCGTGAAAATATATAAAATAAAACCAAATTTATCTCTATCTCGACTCGTAACAAAAGCAAACTTGTATGTGCCTGGATGGGCATTTATCTGTTTGCGCTTTACGATGCAGAAAGTTGAACATAGATCTATCAAATTTGATATAAACATACTTAGTAGAGTGGGAATGTACTCTTCTGGTCGATTTTTTTTGAAATTTTAGTTAATTATAAATTAAGTAAAATTTTGCGTCTTCCCATGATAACTTTTGAAAACATTGTTGCACAAAAATGACTTTCACATTTTTTAAAATTAAAAAAAAAACCTTTTCTGTGATACTAATTTATTAGTCGTACAATTTGTTTCATAATTTTAACAAAATTTTAAAGTTTATCATTTTATTGATGAGAGTTTTATTACAATAATATTTCGTTGATCATTTAATAAATTAAAAAAAATTAATTCTTAAATATAGTTCGAAATATTAGAATTTTTTATTGTAATAAAATACTGTTCATTTTCATTGTTTCGTCAGTTTCCCCCTCCAGTATTTGAAATTAATATTGATATATTTCTTTAAAATCTTTTTCGTTTGCATTGTATGAAAAGCTTCCGAAGATATTACAGCATAAAAATGATTTTAACACCATCTAAAAAATTAAAAAAAAATATTTACATTGATATCAATTAAGTTGCTGTATAATTTTTTTCTATAATTTTAATAAATTTTTAAAAATATTTTCAGTCATAAATTACAACAATACTTTTCATTGTTGCAATGAAATTCACAAATCCTTTTCATTGCTTCAACAAATATTTAATTGTGCTTTTCTTGTCCATTGTTAAAATCTAAGTTAATATCCTAATGGATTGCACATTTTTTATTTCATCAATTTTCTGTGAATCTGTAAGCGAAGTCGTCTTAAGATAGTAAGTATATTAGTAAATCTATCCAGTAAGCTGAATGATTATGGGTGCTACGTTTTAATTCTTTTTATCAGCATGTTTTAATCCAACTAACATGCTGCTGGACGTAAAATGCTCCGCTCCATTTTAATGTTGAAAACAAGTGGATATTTTGAATGAGGAATAAGAAAGTGAAATTGGCGCCGTCAGTACACAATTAGATGCTACATGACACGGACAGTTACTTGACTCCATTAAGACGTTCATGCAGGCAACGAATAGAACAGGTGCAAGGCTACTGAAAGCACATGGGTTAAATGTCTATCGCAATTTGATGTTTAAAATTGCTTCGTTAAGGGTACTATGAATATCAAATTATGCTTAAGATATTAAATCGAAATTGTATTTCGGCGAATAAGCTGGTCACCGAAATCTTTTTAGTATAAGTATAAAGAATATTGTGCAATAATGCTAAATAATTTCGTTATAAAGAATGTATTTACAAAATTTTAGCTCTAACTTAAAATCTCTATAGGAAAATCGTACATCATTATTTAAAATGATAGGTTATCATGTTTGAGAAACTCAGGAAAAAATCTATTATATAGCTTAATGCTCAGGGGGAAAAAGAAAAAAAACATGTTTAAATACCATATTTTGTTTTTAATAACTCTTTCCTGGATTATTTTTTCTTGTTTTTTCTTTACAAACAGTGTTTTAGGGAAGAAAAATTTAACATAAAAATTTTTTTTGATCAAAAGTGCTTTGATTTTCACTTCTGTAATTGGAAAAAAAGAAACACTTTTTGTAACTTAGAATGATCTGCACGCCTTTGGAAATAAAACTATTTATTCTGGCCGTCTATTTAAAGCATTTAATAGTTTAATCGTATGGCTTTACACATGCAATAGAAATTTGGCTTTTAAACCCTTTATATAAACTGCTAAAAAAGTACAGTTCATTTGAAAAAATATTAACTAAATCATAAAAGTAATTCCTTTACTCTCTGTGACAAAAATAAAATGAATTCTGCAAACATTTTCATATCTATCCTCTTTTGGATTAAATAAACATTCTTAGTGAAAACGTAGAAGAAAAAATGAACTGAATTTAATAAAAATACTTATCCTAGTAATATTGCCAGAAGCTACATTTAAAAGTTGTACCCATACTGCATCAGAAAAATCGGATTAACTCGGTTTGGTGATTCTAATTTCGAACACCTGCCTTTCTCCTCCACTCCACTCTCTCCTTCCCCCAGGGTAAAAGCTATTTTTTCGAATGTTTGCTAATGTCTTATTTCAAAGCAAACATTTCGTAATGCGTATGGAATCATCCTAATTGAGAGACAAATTTAATCAAACGTTTCGAGAGTGCTGAAAATATCTTTAGAAGATGTATCTTTTAATAGCTCTTTTTTTAAAAAATAGAAAGGTTTTGTTGCTTTATGTCTTTCTTTTATTTTAATGTTATCAGTTGGAAACTGAGTAATGAATTTGGCGGAGAAATGATTGCCTTAAAAATGATTGAACACAATAGATCCCATTAGATAAATAGTTGTTAAATTGTTAGTCTAGATCCTTAAGGTAGCATTATAATATTGCATATTGAAATAGTTTAAGCGTATTACAGAACATAAAAAGCTACAAGCACTTGTTGCTTCTTAAAATTGCTATGAATAAACATGCAAATTTTAATGCTACTATTCAGAAATTTGAAAATTATCTCTTTTATCTGAGTTTAAAATTTAGAAATAAAGTATTTAAATCTTTTTAAAATACTAAAATTAGCAAGAGAAATTAAGCTAAATTAAAGTAAAAAAGCGAAAGAAAAGAATAAAAAAACAAAAATTACATATCTAAGCGCAAAGTCATATTCCACCATCTTGTTTTAGTTTTTAACTTTGTTTTATTCTAAATTTAATTTAACTCATATTGTTAGCATGTTCCTTTTCAGAATTAGAGCTTTATCTGCTGGAATTTCTTCGACTGCCTTTTGTTTGATTTTATGAAACATTAAAAAACAAAATTTTTTAAACTACAGATTTTTAGTGAATTTTATAAATGGTAGGGCTGACCTCCTGAAATTCTTTCTTTTATTAGTATTTTCTTATCATTCGAATATAAGAAATGTGATGGCGTTTTTTCTTTCATTTTTTTCTCTTTGTGATTCGAAGATGATGACATGCTTTTATTTGAGAAGCCATAATCTGTCATAAACGGATACAGAGGCTTAAAAATAATTATAGCAAAGTTTGAGATATTTGTATTAAAAACTAAATTTTCATAGAACTATGGATGATTTTGTTTAAAAAAATATATTATAAAGATTTAGCTATATTGTGATAATTTCTCAGGTTTATTCGAAAACAATTCTAAGTGGAATAAATTGTCTGCATTCTGATTTAGTTGCGAAAATAGTTAGAAAATGTTATTTAATAAATGAATACAGTAATCAGATTTTTATTTAAAAAGTTATGGACGAGTTTTCTGTTTTGTTTACTTATATTAAAAACCTTGACTTTATTTGCTTGCATGTTGGACTTCCGCTTTGAAGATCCATTGACTTTGCATTACACCGGAAATAAGTAGTAGAGACATGTAAACAAACCAGAAAACTTGTCCATAAGCCTATTTTGAAAGTTGATCGAACAGAATTAACTGAGAATTTAATGAATATTCAGAAGGACAATATGTCTCTCACAGTACTTACTAATTTTATCTAAATTGTTTTAGACGTTTTCAAAACAGTTCCGTTTTATTTACTCTATTGAAAATTATATCAAACGAGTAAATGCAAACGGTTTTATTGAAAACGATTATCTTGTTATGCTTATTTTTTCCTTTGAATGATATGCGCTAAATTTTGTTTCTAATTGCATTTTGTTAATAACTACGTAGATTGCGAAAGAATAATATATTATTCTATTCAGAAATAAAATTGTTTTGAAAAATGTTCGATGTTATTACTTTGCAATAAATATGTACTATCATACAAGCTGGAGTAATTTATCACAGTTTCATTGTTAAGAGAGAGATAAATATTTCCCATATCCTGCTTTATTTTTACTTGAAATTGAGTACTAACTATGCAAGAAAAAAACCCCTGCTATAGATTTATGTGTTGGATCACATAAAAAGACTGGGAAGATGAGGAGTCCTTTTATAATCGAAATTCAGAGAAAATATTCTATTATAGAAGTATTCTGTTGAATAAGAATATAATAATTAAAAATTATATTCTTATTTAATAGCAGAAGCATAAGAAAATTGAAAAAGATTTAAATCAAGAAAAATAAGCATCACATTTAAAATGTTTTCAGCATATTGTGTCTTTAGATTTAAATAAGGTCTCTTTCGAGAAGAGATACCATTTATTATAGTATTCGAAAAAGCGGCAAACGACGTAACGCACAAGATATATAATAAAGCATTCATTATATTGTCATAATCTTTTATATTTACAACTAGCCGTCTTCGGCGACCAGCTTGATCGCCAGAAATAAAATTTCAACTGAATCACTTATAAATAATTTTATATTCATGGTACCTTTAAAAAGTAGTTGTAAACTTCAAATTGCTATAGACATTAAACTCGTGTTCATTTCGTAGCCTTACACTCTTTTTCTGTTACTTGTGTACATTAACGTAAAATACGCAATTGATTTCAACATTACATTTGCACGGCACATTTTACATCCAGCAGCATGCTAATTGGCTTAAAACACGCTGATAAAAATTATTACAACATAGCAATTATAATCTTTCAGTTTACTGGATTATTTTATTATATACTTGCTATCTTGAGGACTTCCTTTACAGATTTCACAGAAAAATTGATCAAATAAACGAAGATAGTAAAATCCAGCAAGATATTTCCTTAGCTTTCAACAATGGAAGAGAAATAAACTCCGAGGTGCACATTCCCACCCTCCAAAGAATGTTCGTGCCAAATTTCGTAGCTTTAGGTCTAGCGGTCTGCCCTGTAGAAGACAGACACACATTCTCCTTTACTATTAGTAGAGATAAGTAGGAAGAATTATTGTTAACTTTTCGAAACTGAAAGTAAAAATACAACTAAAATGGAATATTCTATTTAAAAAAAATTTGTTCATCTCACTAAAGTTTAAATTTCAAATTAATTCTTTTTTAAAAATACGGTTTTACTTATTAATGAAAGTATGGAAGCAAACTCTCACAAGATTTCATAAAATTATGTAACTAGTTAAACTAGACCAGGTATCAGCAAACTGCAGCTTGCGAGCCACACGGGTACGCGGATGTGCTTCTAAAATAATGTTGAGACTTAGATAATCGTAGTTTTATTTATAGAACTTTGAAAGCATATTATTTTAAAAATGGCGGTTTAATTTATTTAAAAAATCTTGCAAAAAAATTCTGGACATTAAAATCTGTTTCTTGCATCGTATTTTAGCAAGACACCAGAAAGCACTGTTCTTCAACTAATTGTCTTTATTTGAGCCATTCTGTGAGGTCATTCCTGAAAAAAAAACATACATTCAGTTAATATTCTCTGTATATTCTTGTTTACATGTTTATGTCAGCATTAGTTTTTAAGCATGAATTTTACTAATTGTAAATTTAGGAGCCAAATTATTAACACTATTTGGAATCGTACTTTAAAATGACTAAAGCATACTGAAACTTTCTCAGGTAATGAAAGTTGATTTCTCACAATTGTTAAAGTAAATAGGGGCAGATCTTTGTACGTTCTTTTCTTATTTTTAAATAATCTAATTAGTTAATTAATTCATATTTTTACTTGCTGTACTTTAAATCTTCATTGTTTGTAAAATATATATTTATGACTTTTAGATAGCTTAAAAATGATTTTGAAGGGTCAAGATCGAATCTTGAATCTTTTGACTGAAAAATTCTCTGTCCCTAAGTTGGAGAATCAAACAAAATGAATCAGATGTTTGGAAGCCGCTTTTTACAGCCCCTAAAAAAATTGGGGAGGGAGGGGGATACTGCTTTACTTGCAAAATGAAAAATAGTAGTTTCAAAAATAACATCATCTGCCTCAGAAACAAACTTAGCGAGAAAAGAATATATAATAATATTTATTAAAATTCATCTGTGTTTTACATTACAAAATTTTTTCAAGGAAATTTTTTTTCTGAAATAAAACCCAGTGTTTTCAGTTGCTAACTAACTTTCTTTTAGCCATAAACCATACTTAAAACAAATGGTAGTTTTTAAAGTATTTTTCCTAAGTTTTATTCAAAAAATGAAAGTCAAAAACACTTTTAAATCAATTTTTTAAAAATCGGGCTTTTAAGGGTTAAGCTAATTTTTGGAAGCTACATTTGGTAATGTATTTTTGTGCTAATTAAAAATTGCAATTTTGGTATGGAGTAATTATAAAAAATACAAACTACATTTATTTGATTTAGGAATTATTTTTTTCTTAACACTTTGAGGACAGGTAAGGCGTATAATGTGCGCCACAGGTCACCGATCTCCAAATTGAGGTGTAGGAAATCCAGTTAACGAAGAGAATAGCGACCAAATTTGGGACAAAAATGTGTATATTATCCAACCATTCAAACCCCTAGTCTTATTACAGTATGAAAAATAAATTTTTATATAATTAAATAAGCACAGAGTTTGAAAAAATGGGATGGAGTATGAAGTGCGCCAACCTGATCTGAGTGTTCTAAAAAGTTACCTGTCCGCAAAGGGTTAAAGGAAATTTTTATAAAAAATAGACTATCTCAAAATGCTGGTTTAGTGAATATCATGATCCACCAGTATCCCGGTATTACCAGTGGACTAATATATAAAATACTGTGAAAGAACTTAAAAAGTGCGGTTATTAAAAATTAATATCTTTTTAAGAAATGTGACGTAAAATGTTTTTTAATTTAAAGAATCACAATGTTCAAAAGATTCATTCTATTTTTATGGCGACGGAATTTTCGTATCAATCTTTGAATCTACTCAGTTCAAAGAGATACCTCACAACAACAGAAAGCCTACCGTAATCAAAAGAGGTGTAATATGAACCTAATTAAATATGCTTCATTAAGAAGGCCGAAGTGATTGCCTTTGCGTTTCGCTGAATTGATGAAGCAGGAGCGAATGAATAAAAGGTTAATAAACCTCGCTCTGTCGGGTATCGTGTTTCACAACTAAGAAACAAACTCATCGATCTTTTCCTTCAGATGACACCAATTGTTATTGATTCTCAACGGAAATGTTTTATTATTGGCATTACTTTAGCATTTTTAGGTTTCTTTTATACAGTTGCTGTGCTAATGTACTATCATTCAGAGAGTTATTTGTAATTATTTAAAAATGACTTAAAATTGGTACAGTATTTAATAGTAACTTATAAAGAAAACTGAAATAATCAATCAGTTTCATTTTCAACAAATATTGCATTGATAGTGAACTCATTGACTAAGCTCGAATTTATTTTTATGATTTTATTGTACATTAAAACCTCCTTAGTATGTCTTTGAAGTGTAAGAACTTTTTAAGAGTTATTGACAGGAAGGTAAGCACGGTGGCTGTGATTGGGTGGGAAAAGTAGGGTCAAAATTTAGTTACAAAATTAACTAACATTCCCAGACACAATAGGTTTTTAATAATTCCTAGTTTCAGGCAGATAAAGTGAAATAAAAATTTAATTTTTGGCAAGAAGTAGGGACGACCCCCGCGACACGTAAAGCAGAAACTAGAACTACTTTCTCTTCCGCAGTGGCTAATCGCACCGTCGGTGCTTTTAGCCTCTGGAGGCTATCGGCACCACCTACGTTAGCGCATGCGCACGATCAGCAGTGGTATAAGCATTTTATGTCGATTACAGTAACGCACAGCTTTTATGACTCGATGACCTCACAAGAGTCGTTATTTTCAGTTTTAGCGAAGATTATTACCGATTTCTATTTAGCTTCCATGTATGCCATTTCTTTGTTAATTAATTTATTAATTACAATTATTCGTCATTGTTATTGAATTATTAGTTATTGTTATTGAAATATAGTTTGCGTCACGTGTTATGCGTTTGATATTCTCGTTTTTGGAATTATTTAAAAAAAAACCTAGATTCCTAACATTTAATGAAAAAGCGAAGCTACTATTTTCCCGCTTTGCTGAAAGCGAAGCCGCTGGTGTTTAAAAAATTTGCCCGGAACACACATGCAATGCCCCAGGCATTGCGTGCGGAAATTCTCGTTTTTCGAATTAAAAAAACAAACAAACAAGATTCCTAACATTCAATGGAAAAGAGAAGCTACCATTCTAAACTACTAAAAGCGAAGTCACATTCAATGAAAAAGCGAAGCTACAAGCAGTTTTGATTCAAATGATGGATCCGGCAACTCAGTGCGCATGCGTGACTAATGGTGATGCCAATAGCCTGCAGATGCTAAATACACCGGTGGTGCGAATAGCTTCGGCCTTTCGCTTCCAGATACACTTACATAAATAAACAATGCTGTTGTATTTCGCAGCACTTTACAAATATTATTGCACAAGAGACCTTTCCAAAACGACGACGTGAATGACGTACTATTGAATCTTGTTCCAAAATAAGATCATCTTGTTATTTCAGCTTCAAAAATGTAAGGGTATAAGCATATTTTTTTATTAGAATGTCATAATTATTTTCGTTTATTATTATACTTATAATGTCAGACAGTGTCAATAAATTTAAAAATATTGTAGTATTGAAAAATTTCAAATTTTGAGTAACACAAAATTATAATTATAGAGCAATTATTGCGATAAGCTGTCTTTAAAAACTATTATAAATATTTTTTCTTATTTGAATATTTATCACAGAACTTATAACAATAAAATGAAATCCTTATTATTGAATGCATTGCGATATTCTAGATTAATATAATATATAGAAGTTAAAACGACTAACATCATTGCAATAGTTCTTGTTTCTTCTTTCTTTTTACGGAAATTTAGAAGCAAACGTTCAAATTTATTTTTTTATCGAAAAAACTCAGTTAATTTTGATTGTCTTCCTATTCTATTTTGAATTACAAGCAAATCCTTGTAAAATGAACAAACATTATGAAGTAATTATAAAAATACAAACGGATTTCGTTTTTACTTAAAAACGGATTTTTTTTTCAAAAATAGACTATCTTCAAATATTTTAGTGAATATCATAATCCACCAGTATCCTGATATCACCAGTAGACTAGCAAATACCGTGAAAGAACTTAAAAAGTTCGGTTATTAATATCTAAAACTTTTTAAAAACTTTTATTTAAACTTTTTCTCTGATCCTCAGTTTAAAAAAATGAAATCTTAGTCTACTGTTATTTTAGAGTAGAGTTTTTGGTATAAAACATTTCTATGTTAAAGGAAACACTGTTCATATTATTCATCCATTTTCATGTTGTCGGAAATTGCGTATCAATCTTTGAACCTACTCAGCTCTCAAACAGATACCTCTTAAAGTCAGAAGACATGCCGTAATCAAAAGTTGCTATTTGAACCTTATTAAATATGCTTTATCAAAACGGCTGAAGTGATTGCCTTTTCATTTCGCTGCATTGAGGAAGCAGAAGCCCAAAATCAACCACTTTCAATTACCATTCTCTACATTACATTTGAAATGGGTAGAAATAATCTTGTGCAATCCGTGAGTTTTTGTAGCGCCTATTATCTGCAATTTTGTTGATTGATAAAATACGTTCAAATGGAAATGATCTTAACGTTCTTGCCGTTTCTTACACTATAGAAGAATTAGAACTATTAGAAGTATCATAAGTAAACAAGCAGTAAACTCCAGCTCACTGTAACATGATGGATATTAAACAATATCTTATGTTGAATTGGTATACTTCTGCCACAGGCAGCATCCCCCTAATGATCGAATACGTCTTATTGGAAAAGCATCCATTTCCCATAGATGACCATATTTAGTGAAGAAAATAAACTTTTTGTTGTTTGAAATCACGATTAATGATTTATGTTAAAGTAAAATGTGTGTGTAGATTCACAGATTCTAATGTGGTTGTACTGATTGACGCTATCGAAAGAACTAAAAAGAACCTGAAAAAAAATTAAGGATTAGTAAGACTTTTCAGTGAAACTTAGCAAAACTTTTCAATTATGCTCATTTACCTAAAAAAAATCTACGTAGAATGTGAACAGAGTCCATATACAGAAAAAGTATTCCGTTTAATTGACATAAATTTTCAACACATTTTCAGTACAGTTGAAAGCGATGTTACTGATACATGCATTAACACATTCATCGGTATTGACTAGATACCTCGTCTTCAAGGAATCTTCGTTACTGCCTAGATTTTCAATTACTTACCAGTTTAAACAAGTGGATATGTTCATAGATGTCTGTAGAATTCATTCAATTTCTTTTAATATGTAAATTGTCTTTCGTATAAAATTTTCTTGGCATATGAATTGCCTTCGGTGTAAAATTTTCTTGGTATATAAATTGTCTTTGGTATAAATGTTTTTGGTATATAAATTGACTAGAACGAGCATAGTTTCTATTTGTCTTTTCTGATGCTTGGATCTAATTCGTATACTACAAACAATCGGTTTAAAAGGAAGATATAAAAGTTTCACCAGACTTATTCCACCTTTAAACAACCTAAATTTAGATCTCTACAGCATAAAAACCTGTTCAAAACCATTGATAAATCAATTGTTTCATCGGTTATTTTCGAAGAAGAGAAGCATCTGTCACTTGAAAGGAAATTAGTTTCGCTGTCGAGAGGAGTACGACAAAGATTCCTTTTCAAGTGACCTCGAAATAAGACAATTTGTCAAGCTTCTTGTCAAACAATCGAACACTCAGCAGATCGAAAGGAAGCGTTGAATCTTCGTAATTAATCATCGAATGCAATGGTTGTTCTGAAATCTGCGATTAAAGGCCGAACGTATTTAAAACTTGGATGCATATACTGGATGTTTCTTCTCATTATTTATAAATTCGGATACATTGGAGTTTGTAACTAAATTAATATGCTACTAACTAGCAAAGCAATCTAATGATTCTTTGCTTCTTTGCAAAAGAAAATGCTTGTAGGGTATTATACCTCCATGATTTTAAACTTTTATTGAACTGCGACCATTCGTTGGACCAAAAAAGCTTTTCCGGCCCCATTTTCATTTAAAAAAATTTACCTCGACCCAAAATTCAAATATTACAGTAGAACCCCGGAAATCCGAACTAATTGGATCTTATCTTTGTTCGGATTCCGGGGAATTAGGGTTATCCGGGAAATTAGGTTTCATTAATATCCCGTTTTGAAGCAACACGAGGGGTATTCTGGAACGGACCTCGTAATCTTGAACCATGGTCAAATGACGAGGACGACACCTGCGTTGGCATCCCCTTTCCAAACTTCCACGCCACACCAACGGGAGGACGTTTGGCCGCTACGTATGATTTAGTGTGCAACAGGCACCATACACGACAGATCTTCAGTGGGATCGTGTTTCGAACCTGGTTCCCTCCGGCCCCAAAGCTGAGACCTTGCCAATAGGCCACCGCGGCCGTGGGAAATTAGGTAATATACTCTTATTATAAGTACCAAATGCAGTAGAGTATTGACTCTGGCTGCTCTGTGAAGGCGGAAAGAGCACGCGGCGATTCGCACAGTACAGTGGCAAAAAAGTTGAGGGTAAAAAGAAGATATCTGAGTTTGTTTCTACTAATTAAGGTGCTGTATTCATTCTTAAAGACCAATTCGAATACTTTTTTAAGTTAGGGATAAACATTAGATTTGTTTCTGATTCGTAATTTTTATTTTTCTTCATTTTTCAGCAAACATTTTTCAGAAAATTAAAAAAAAGATGCTCGGATTATCCGAAATTTCGGAATCCTGGGGTTCGGAGTCCCGAGGTTTTATTGTACTTTATGATTAATGAAAAGAAAATTTTAAATATGAATTAAATAAATTATCTTAACACTTCTTTAATACTCATGATTTTCTTAATTATATGTTTTGCCAAATATTCACAAATAGCTGATCCCGCGCAGAGCATCTGCGCACCGTTATCCGCGCATTTTACCGTACACTATGTATTTTCTGCCAAATTGGCGCGTTCTGTCTCCGTAGTTCATGCGACGGTTTGCATTTTATTGGGCTCAGGAACCTCGAAAATCTGACAGATATGGCTTGATGAAAATAGAAATTAAATCTTTTAGTTAATGCACGAACGAAATGAAAATAATTTATTAATTAATAATATTAGAAAGAAAAATGTGTGAAGATTTTTTTGAAAGTTTTTAATTTTCAAGAATTAAAAATGAATCGATTAACCCTCTGATACCGAGCGAGGCGGTCTAAAAATCTCCCCTTAACAGCGACGAAGACCGGTCTGAGGCGGTTGGCTTCTTTTGAGGGGAGGTGAGGTTCTCAGATCGCTTCGGAGACAAGCACGTAGGGGGTCCAATTATCCTTGCCCACCACAACACATTTCCGTGCGCCTTAAGGAAAGGTTGTAGCATGGAGTGGGGTGGTGGGGAACATGACCACCCAGGTTGGGAGAGTCCAGTTCATGTCGTATCCTCCCAAAAAGCCGCGGTTTTAAAGGGGCTAGAAGAAAAAAGTCGCCTCGGGATTAAAGAGTTAAGCTATGAAGGTGATACTAAAATGATGAGATAATTTTGGGAGGCAGAGAAGGCAATGAAAGCGAGTGAAAACATTCGAGGAATAGTTTTGCCACTCAACGACCGAACCTGCAGCGTTGGTATGGGGGGGGGGCTATATCTTGACGACTATGTTATCGGAACGCACACATGAAGGTGAAATGGGTTTTTATGATTTCGGATGTCATTTATATCGTAGTTTGGGACTTCAGAGATTGTTGAATTTTAGATGGAGGAGAGAGTTTGATAAAATTTATTTGCAAGTTTTTGAACGAACTTTTTTTAAGAAAAGCCCAGATGGCTGATTTAGACTATTTTGACGTTGACCTGAACGTTCTCTGACTCGCCTAAGCCAATCTGTACCATTTCTAACTGATCTCTTTTGAATCATTTTATCCAAAGTTTATTATATTGTAAGAAATATTGTGAAATCTACGTCTTAAACTCATTTTTTTTGCCAGAAAAAGTTGTTTTACAGCAGAGCGAATATAGTAGCAGGCTATTCTCATGAAGTTATGCCTAACATGGCGGAGGCTACCGATTTTATTTTGTAAACAAACCGATCGTTACCATCGGCAAAAGAGAAATTAAACCCTTTAATGTGCCACGTACTTTAGCGTTTTATATATATATAGATATAAAGGAAGAAGGCGACGCGCTAGCTTTTCTGGTAACAAAATATTTTCTTTTGTATACACAGTTAGCGTCGTAAACAACAGGCCAAGAAAAATTCGTATATTGAGAATCAGCAAGTTGTCCGTACATAAAAAAGAACTATTTTTCGTTGTCGAAATTTATAATTTTGCAGCTCGCATGCTTATTTCTAAAGGTTTCACAGCAAGATAAGATTATGTGAACTCTAAAATTTAGAATTTTATGGATGTTTTATCATTTTTGTTTTCTCGGCGATTTATATACAGTTCTCGATTTGGAAAATCTTCCAAATTATATGTTTATTTATTTATGTAAAGTAAATTGAAAAATATATAATTAGAAGTTTAAAATAACATTTTTTAAAAATAAATATAAATCTACAACAGATTCTTCTTGTTAAAGGTTAATAAATGTTGTAAGAAGATTTGCCGGCTACTTTTTTCCTAAAACGTAGTCCTAATGAGTGTTATATTGAAATCAATGTGCTAATTAACATAATTATTGAACAGTTCTTGAATATCTTTTAAAACTAAAGTACATTTTGGAAAGAAACCTCATCCAAAATTCTTTGGAATTTTTGAAGCAAATGGCTTTATACAAAGTTTAATACTTTACCTACGATAGCAGTGATTTTTCAACTGGCGATTTTGCTTTATTTCGTGTAATTGAATTAGTTTTTTTATGCTTATCTATACAACGTTTATTCTTTATTGAGACTGGTTTTTATCTTTTAATTTTTTTATTAAAAAATATATAGTTTTTAGCGCAGCCTGTCTTATTTTGGATCTTGTGGCAAACATATTCCATACCATAAATAGTGACGTTATAAAAGTGGGGATATTGATACTCATTTATAAATGGTGGCCTAAATGAACGGTATATTGTTATTATTGTAGGAATGCCTTTCTTGAAGTCTTTACAAAAGCAATTAATTATCATTACTCTTGCTATTTAACAAAGGAAACTTCCTTAAAACTTCACCAGTTGTAATGATTTCTATTAAATTTTCTGGTTACCAGAGACTTGAGACAATGTGTGCAGGATACGAATTAGATGCAAACTCAAATAAAAAGACGAACAGTAATTGTGCTTACTCTAGATAATGTATATACCATAACACAAAAAGTGAACGTATTCTGTAGACATTTATTAACATGTCCAACTTATCTAAACTAGTACACAAGTCAAATTCTTGAATTAAAATTTTGATGTTGGGTTATTCGAGAAAAACGTATTTTTACGTTTCCCGCTTCCAAAGGGTTAATCTGATAAGGGATAAATTCATAAGAGATATCTTAATGCTAATAAAAGGTTATAACATTCTTTTAAAAGAAAGTTTCGGTTCGTGATGCCATGGTTTAACCTGCTTCTTTACTGGCTCAGCTTTGTAATTGAATAACTAGAAAACAGTCAAAACCAATACATTTATTGTATTATTTATTTTTTATTGTATTATAAACAAGACATTAGTATTATAAAAAGAAAACTGATGTCCTAGTCAAAACATAATTGATCAGAAAACAAAAAAAGTACAAAAGTTAATTGATTCTTTATTCTACTAGAATCTGGCTGTATAGGACATTGATTATCAAAATACTTAAATAATAGAGAACTTTCTTATATGCCATTATTAAATGGATTATAGTGAATCAATCATCAGCATCTGTCAATACATCACAAAGATTCCGTTTCTTTTCGTGCTAGTATCTCTAAAGTTTATACTTAGTTTGTCTCCCATTAAATAGATGGACCCTAAGCTCTTTACGAAATTAGAATTTGGCGTGATCAGCAGATAGAAATTCGGTATTTTTTAGTTTAACACGTTCAAGGATACCTAGATTATGTTATGTTATTTGCGTTTAAGTTATTTGCTGAGAAAATAAGTTGCTTGAATAGAATTCCGCATATAAAAATGTGCGGCGTACGCCGCTTTGCGTTTTAGCTTGTCTCGAACTTGGATGGGATATCACGCTTTGTCCCAGCAAGTAGAGCGACTTATGCCGCTTTTTCCACGAACGTGTTAAAAATGAAAGAATATTTATAAATAATCATTTTTTTTGTTGAGGCCGAACAATGGACATATTTAAAAATAAATCAAGAGAAAGCAATTTTTCTTAAATATGTAGCTTAAAATTTGTTGATTCCAATCAGTAAAATATATCAGTGCTGTACCTCAAAAATGTAGTTGATCTACTCCTATTTTCGAATAATTCGTTGTTATTCAAACTTTTTTTTCTCTCTAAAATTTTTTGGAATGTATTATTAAATCTCACTAGACCAAGAAAATATAGTAAAATGGTAATTACATCATAAAAATTATGGTTTCTGTATTTGACGTTCATGGGATCTGAATAATTTACTCTTACTTACTTTGTGATTTACGCATCAAGACTTCCCTCTTTTGACGTTTCGAATAATGTCGATTACTGCAGTTGAGTTGGATCGTGATGGAAATTTTTCAGAAATTATTGCTATAAAGTGGTTGCTGGAAATTTCTAATTGATTTTTTTAATAAATTTAATCATAAGAAAGCTGCATCGTTTAAAAAAATTCTTTTTGCAGATATGTAAACGTTGGAATCTTACAAAAAGATATGTGTGGAACTACACGTTTGAAGTGCAGATAATGACATAAACTGCTGTTTTCTGGTCTGATTGGCTTACTTTTGGATATCATGAACAATAAAAATTATTTAACCTGCTGATTTCCTAATATCAGAAATTTTTATCAACATTTTTCTCGGGATTCAAGAAAATTATACTATTTGACAGGAATTTCAGAAATATGAGATATCTGCAAAAAAGAGATTATTTTCCTCCCCAAATTTCTTAGCTGCATTATAAACGACAAGCTGTATTATTTCTCCTGGGTAACCATTAAATTTTGATGATGGCCTAAGCTATGTGGATGCATTCACTCTCACCATCATTATTTCGTCGCCTAATTAAGCAGGAAATATCCACATGCGGCGTTGATCACCAAATACCCTTCAACACGTCCCTAAACGCAACATTAAGCATTACATGGCTGACTGTACAGATAATAGTGGTCGGGTTCACCCCAGCAAAATTATTTACAGACTATGGCTAGTAGGTTAGAATTTAGAACCAAATGAGCATATAATTTATTTACGATAAAATTTAAAAATAACAGCATGCTTCTTAAATCTCTGACAGCATATCCAGCGATTTCTGCGGGTAGGAAGTAAGTCTATTTTCTGCTGTATACTGCGATTTTCGCAAGCTATTGTGTTTACTTAAAACTATTTCACCGTTGAATCGTATATTAATAAAACCTTGCGCATAAATAACAATTCCCTTCGTTCAAACGTATTTAATTCTGTTTGCGAAAGCGTTGCATCTATAGAGATTTAAAAAAATTCGGCATTCAGAGGGTTAATATAGTCTGAAACTTCGTAGCATGATAACTTCAGGCTTGATTCGTCTATCTTTATTTTATTTTTAATATTTATTATTAATAATATCGCAGGAATAACTAGCTCACAAAAAATATATTTACTAACAACGTAACGCTCGTGTGTATAAATGCAATAACTAAATCAATGAAAATTATTGTTACAAAATATATTTAAAAATATTTTTGAAAATTTAGTAAAATTAGAAAAAGTACGGATATAAAATTGATATCACCAAAAATATAATTTTTTGAGTTTTAAAGTAGTGTAAAAATATGTTTTGAGCAATAATATCCTCCGAAGGTATTGAGAATAAAAATTTTAAAATTTTATTGATTTTTAATTAAAAGATTATTAAAAATTTAAAAAAACTCTTCCTTAAGTGAGCACATACTACCCAAAAATTAAATGCGCACCAAATTTGGTAACTCTGGGTCCAAAGATTTGCCCTGAGGCTGGTTTAGGACAATTTTTGTATCACTCATGTCCCGATTTGTAGATAGTATGTCAGCCTATAAACATTTTCACATTAAAATAATTGACAGAAACATTTTATTTGAAGAAGATAGTACGTTGAAAACCGTCGTCCTTTTCCAAATGTTTTGCCTTTTAAAAATAAACACTCGATGTTTAAAAAGTTCGGAATGTTCCTTAGTTGCCTCTCAAATCGTAATTATAAATATATTTTGGCTATCTTTCAACATAATGTTCATTCGTAAAATAAGAATAAATTCAACATAGTAATAATTATCTTATAAGATATTTCTGCAGAAAAGAACAACTTTTATTTTTTTTATATGAATCATACAAAAAGCAAGTATTGTAATCTTCGAAAAATTCAAATTCTTGATAAAAATGTAATTATGTCTACCTGTCTATGAAAACGGAACGAGATGGACAATATATGGTCTTCACATCAAAATTGTAGATCTGTTTCAAATTTTGAAATCATCCCGTCAATGGATAAACTGTCTGTTTGCGAACACAATATGGTCTTCATATCAAAACTGTAGATCTGTTTCAAACTTTGGACCTAATCTGTCAACGGATAAACTGTCTGTCTGCCCTGTGTTTGCGAACACAATAACTCCAGACGGAACCAGGTAGATAAATGAAATTTAATACATGGTCTTCATATCAAAATTATAGATCTGCTTCAAATTTTGGACCTAATCAGTCAACGGGTCAACTGTCTGTCTGCCTACGAGTTTGCGAACACTATAACTCCAAGCAGAACGAGGTAGATAAATGAAATTTGCCTTTACACCAAAATTATAGATTTGTATCAAATTTTAGACTCAATCGATCAACAAGAAAAAGTGCTGTTACAAAATGCAATCCATATTCTCCTCACTATACGACGAGGTTTAGCGCAAAATGCGCCATATCGTGGAAGTATATAAGAAAGTCGGGGGAAGAACAGTCCCAATGGTGAAGTGTTTTATAGCCAAGTCCATATAGTAGAAATATTCGGCTTCGTTATTTGCCTTATAAGGATATTTCCATTTCTGAGTTCTACCAAGAGTCACACTAGCCCCAGATAATCGTTTTAATATGCATTCTTAAAAATTATTACATATTCTCTCTTTTTGAAGAAAATAGGTTTCTTCACTTTACACGGTTTTATTACAATGTGTATTCCATTCGAATAATTCTTTTTAAATTGAATATTCTTATTATATTGACTGGTATTTATTTAAAAGTAATCCTTCAATTACTTCATCTTAAGAAACCACTAAAACTGACAAAATTATGATAATTTCACTCTATATTTCATCAGATGTACAATAAAATCAACTCAAAAATTGTTTTGTCATAGGAGTTATTAACTATACAGTTTGAAAATTGTTCCTTTCATTCATAATAAAATCATTAGTGATATCTGACATAACTATTATAGACTAGCTGCAGTAAAATTCTGCTAAATTTCGAATGCGAAAGCTAGTATTTATGATAATCAAGCTTACTCTCCTAGCATTCTCTAGTTAAAAGAAAATTGATGCGTATTTCTCTGGTTCCTTATAAGAAGTAAACAAGAACTATGTTTTGGAACTTAATTGTAATTTAAATAATACATTTAAATATCACGAATTCTTGTAAAATAATTATATCTTGTTTTCCGCATTAAAAATACTTTTCTAAACACTCTCCTATTAAAAGTGAAATTAAGGAGAAAGAGAAAAAAATTGAAGAATTTTAAATAAAATAGCGTGTCACTTTCCCACAGCAAACCCACCAATTGGAACATAGCAAACGAGAGAGATAATCATTTATGTTATTTAAAAGAACAATGAAAGCGACTTTTTTTAATTACATTTTTATACTTTATTCTCGAGCTACTGTTACAGTTAAGTGCACGCACTTGACACTAATGGGTTTTGCCTAGCATTTTCATCTAATGAGTAGGGTTTCATCCACGGTACCAGTTAACTGCTATTTCAGAATCGCAGAGGCTGTATCAGTGTAATGAGTGGTTCTGGACACTTCTCAAGAATAATTTGATGCGGAATAGGGTTTTTCTTCAGAGTGAAACTAAGGAATCATTTCTCTTTTCTGTTATTATGAGTGGATGAGTGTGATAATGATGTACCTGATTCTCTTACCGTTTTCCTTGCCCTCAGAAAGGTCATCGAAGAAAAAAGATAAACTTAAAAACGAAATTTATTTCTTCAAGATAAAATATAGATTGATTTTGATTATTTTATTGGGTAGAAAAATCCGTTCGTATGTAGAATTCGAAGATATTTTAAAGCTTTCTACAACATCTGTTGGTGCTGTATTAAGTCTAAGACTTCAAAGCAAAATATTCGCGCAATATGTTTTATAAAGTTTTGCTTAGATCATGCGCTAAAATTGTATAAGAATTCAATATTAGTTTTGGTAGTTGCGTCGTATTTCATCTTAGGAGGAAAGAAGTTTTCTCATTGCTATTTTTTTATTTCATCGAATATACGGAATCATAAAGCCTCAATGATAAGAAAGTGTTCCTCCTATTTAAACTGAGAAGCATGCGAATAGAACAGTTTTACGGATGAATATCTTTTCTGTATCGTGGAATGAAAGTATAGGTGTCTGATTTGTTGATGAATCAAAAGAAAAAGGTACTTTCGTTTAACCAAGATATTTTCGTAACCTGAAGAGAAATTCATATATGAACCGCTCATGAATTTTTAAAAGGGATTTCTCCAGTCTTGGCCTAAATTATATTTTTATTTTTGTTTTTAATTTGATGAAAATGAAAACATTATTTGGTGTAAAAACGGAATTTCTGCTCATAATAGCCACATTGTAGTAAAGCAACAAAGTTTCCATAGGATGTTAGAAGGAGATTCGTCCTCAGAAGACCCCTTTTAACATCAATATAGAAGTTCTCTGCTAGATGTCAGAAGTTCCCGTTTAAAATAAAACGATTCAACACTTTTTCTGCTTGAAAAGAGCTGATGATAAAAATCCGAGAAAATTATTAAATGATTTATGCATCTAGGGGTGTTCAGTATTAACATCTTTAAAGCGTCCAATTTGTTTTGTGATTAACAACATTTAGATTAGATTTAACCACATTTATAGAGCTATTTTTATATAATGGGGTATGAATGAACTTTTCCCTTTCCATTCATAATAATGATATCAGGAACGAATTACGCCGAACAGCCCAGGCAAGGCATGCGGATTTAACTTGAATGATCCGGCGGCCGCGACAATTAATCGGCCAACTGTGGCCCTCGCATAATAGCTCTTATAATATCATAATAATGATATTCAAAACGTGTGTTGATGGAACTTTCTATGTTGTTCAGTTAACAGGTTAATATTTTGTTTTGTATTCTTCTATGCGAATATCATACAAAATAAGTTTGAATGAATAATGATGACTTTTTCCAAAATTCTTACATTTATCAATTAATAGTAGATAAATTGTTTAAATGTTAGCAATATTTGAATGCAGTATCCCTTTATGGAGCATTTAATCTCATTCCAAAGTAACCGTAATTTAAGTTTTCATCTCTGTTCCGCAATCATGGAGTATAGCTGGAAATTTCATTGGTTTTATGTTACAAACTAGCTGATATACCCAACGTTGCTCGGGGTAAAAATATTTTCAAGTCTAAGCACTTACAACACTTTAAACTCAATTAAACAATTTTTCTTTCTTTGCTTTTCGTTCCTCCACTGCCGTGTTGTCTGACATCCTCGACCAGCAGCAAAACTCCTATTATCTATTTCTCTCCGTAGTTTGAACCACCTGGCCACGATTCTAGTCGTCCTTGGTACTCATCTTCCCTTCCCAATCATTGATTGCCAGGGCGGCAACGGAAACTCTTTCATATTATGCTTTTTATTGCCACTATCCGGAGTGCAATTCTCTTCCTTTTAGTGTTTATGTGACTTATAAAAACACTTGCACACTCAATTAGGATCATTTAAAAATTTGTGAAGTAAATTAACATCGAATAGAGAGAGTAATTAACGCCATTAGATTGTCTTGCAAACATACTAAAATATATAATTTAAAAAAAAACAGTTTTTCGATTTGCTCAGCAGTCTCGTTTTTCGTCTCTCAGCTCTTTGAATTATATGCGCTCCACGTTTTTTTATTTTTTATTTTCCTTTTTGACTTTGCTTGTACTGCGATTGCCTTTAACGCATTGTGGCGAGACTTTCAAAATTAAATAACTTTCTTCTTCTTTTGGGTATTTATAAAATAAATAATTTAAGAACTTTAACACAAATCACTAACTGGTTAAATAAATTCAATAAACTAAATAAAACAATTTTTGACCTCCGCATTTTCCGTTGTTCGTGACTCAAAAACATTTAATGACCTTACACACTAATTAGGAGCATTTAAAATCTATTAAAATTAAACGCGAAACATCGCATTGTAATCAAACTAACGTCATTGGATTATTGCACGTGCATAGTAAAAGTTATATATGCTGAAAAATAAAAACGGAAGTAAGAACATTGATTTGGAGTTAATATGCAAATTAAACAATATTTTCTTCATCTCGCAGCACGTGTGTTTCTGCCTCTGTTAATGAAACACGTGAATGAAGGATTTGATGAAGCAATAAATAGGTTAAATTTAATTTTATAACAATAGAAAGCATTGTAACAAATTGCGTTTAGAATGCATTTTGAAATGTTTATTAAAATTAGAAAAAACATGGTACAGAAAAGAAATTAGTAACGTTAAAGACATAAGTTTTTCCTCTTTAAGATGGTGCAAAAATAATTTTCGTCCTATAAAATATTAGAGAAATTATAGGCGGAAAACGTCTAAAAATAACTCAAGTTTCGTAATTTAATTAAATATCTTAAGAACTAATTAATTCTGAAAGTTGAAAATAGCACAGCCACAATTGACCTAGAAATGTATCCCAGAATGTCGCGTACAAATTTCATGGCGCTACCGTTCACCGTTTAGGAGGAGTTCTTGTGACCGACCGACAGACAGATACGTATTTTTTCTGTTTTATATTATAGATATTAAAAAATTGAACTAAGTAAGTAAAAAAAATTCACGTAAGCTAATACAATAATTATAACAGTGATAACTTGAAAAATAAAAGGAACTACTGGAAATCGTAATGAGAATCTTTAACCATTTGAGGGGAATTACGTTAAATTTTTTTTTATTTGAAAAAAGATATATGATTGAAGTTCTATCACCTTCAATATTAGTATCTTCATATTTTGCAAGATGAATGATAATTAAGCAGATAGAGATTAGCAGAATACTCAGTTTTTTGCTAATCTCTATCTGCTTTTGCTGAGATCCTTAGCAAAAGCAGATAGAGATTAACAAAAAACTGAGTATTCTGCTAATCTCTATCTGCTTAATTTTGATGGATTTGCTGAGTTCCTTAGTCTGTATAAAATTGATATAAGGCGGATGCAATGCCCATATGCAATTTTTAAACTCTATTTGGACCTCCTGGTGAATTATTATTTTTGATATTCTTTAATTCTAATTATTAATTGAATTCGTATTGAGCTCTTGATTTTTCATTTTATCTAACTAGATGTGGCTTAAGTATCAGCGCTATAGCACGATATTTTTTTGTCGTTCATTCTTCGAAATTAATTTCATTACAAACCAGAAAGATAACCTAGAAGTTACAATCTACTTATAAGTTTGAATAAATATGCACATCAAAAAGTTACATTCCAAAATTCTAATCAGTACTATTCTAAGTTTTTTTTCATAAGAAAAAAAAATATAAAAATTTTAATCTAATATACTTTAACCTTTTAAGACTTTTCTAGAATCGACGAAGAATGTCCTTCTGGTAATTCAACTCTTGACAGCTCATTATAGTAAGATTCTTTTAGAAAAATATCTTCAATTTCAGCTTGAATATTTTGAAGGAGATAGTGTATTTGAAACTATTTTTACTTTCAAAACTAGATCCGAACTCTCTTTTTTTGTACGACAATTAATCCTTTGTTATCTTATTAATCCAATTTTGATGAGCGTTCGCAAATTTAATTAAAAGCAATGAGTTTCCTGAAATAACAACTTTCTGATGGTTTTGAAGCAAAGAAAACATGAAAATGAAAAAAGTTCTGAAATCTTTCTACTCTTTTTAATGAAATAATGATAGTAAAGCAAACGTATTCCATGTTAATTTCTCGTTTATTTTGGAAAGTTATTCAGAAATATTTTTTAAAATGGAAAAAGATGATTAAGAAAGGGAAGAAATTTCGTTTCCCTTTAAAAGTAGTTTTTAATACAAGTTTCTAAATATATATTACTTATATTAGAGTTGCCACTATAGGAAATTTGATAAAGAAATACTGATATTAAGACATGGCAAATTGTAGTCATGAAGTTACTATAACTAGCTAATCATGATGGAGGAACCTGGCTATGATGTTGTAATCAATTTCCTCACCGAGTAATTACATTGTTTAGCAAGTTCTTTTTGAAATGGCGGCAAGAATTTCCAAAGTGTTTTTAGGAGCTAAGTATTTTTTTATTCTTTATTTCTTGTGTGATGTTGTTTCTGTTTCCTTGTTTACTGGATTTTGTTTCATTTCGGGATTTTTCGGGTCGTAATGGGTTAAGTTTTTAAACACTTGTCTGGCCCCTCACAGAAAAAAATCTTGTCTTCTTTTGAATCCTTGCTGTGCGTGACCACTGAGAAAGTACATAGCTGGGTTCTTCCATTTTGAATTTATGTTCTATTCTCTTCATTGTTATTTTGGTTGCTGCTGCATTTGCGCGTAACTAATATAATGATATTGTTATTTTTTGGTTTTAAGATGTGCGGCTTTTACTTCAATTTATTTTAATTTCTTTTGCTAATTTTTCGTGTTTTGTATAGCTAATTATGATGCTACAAGCCTTGCAAGTTTTGCTTAAAAACATTTCTATAAGTGGCATCGTGCAGAAATGAAAGAAAAATATCGATGCATTCCTTAGATAATTATGCTAGTAGTTCTGCGAACAGTAGACCTCGCATCCTCTCCCTTCCCCCCCCACAAAAAAAAATCTGCTGCTTATCGCTGTCTTTGAAGGTTTAACTAGTGTTATCATTGCGCAGCCTGGGTTTGAGGGGAAGGGGACGCATCCTCTCTCTCACTGTGGCTCTCGGTAGGTCACCAATACACTTCTACATGTTGTCCGAAATGTACTTTACAACTTTATACTTTAATAACTTCAAAAGTTTACTAGATAATAACAAATGGTTTTCAACATGTGACAAGTTAACTCATAAAGTTTTTTCGTTTTCCAGTAAACGCAGATTTGACGAAAAATGTGGACGCCATAGGAGAAATCAATGTTTAGCCTGGTTCATAGAGAAAAAGTCCGATGCCCAAGTGTAACGGAACTTTGGGACACAGTACGGAAGGGAGCCACCGTCTCGACCAACTATTCGGTTAGGTATATGTCATTTATGCAATCAGGTAGTGTTCGCCTTAAATAGGGGGCGGGTCGCCCATCTGTTTCAGACGCTAACGTTGCATTTGGGTATCGAAATTTGTATCTATGAACCAGGCTACACATTGAACTTTCTCCTGTGGCGTCCACATTTTTCGTCAAATCTGAGTCTACTGGAAAAAAACTTTGAGTTAACTTGTCACATGTTGAAAACCGTTTGTTATTATCTAGTAAACTTTTGAAGTTATTAAAGTCTAAAGTTGTAAATATACATTTCGGAAAACCTGTATTACTTTATTTTTTACCTTTGTCCTTCATTTTCCGGAAAAACCATTTGAGTTACGTCAAAATGTCAAGGTAATACAAAAAAAATTATAGAAAATGTACGCCCGAAAATGAAGGTAATCTTCAAATTTTTAATAAACCGTTTGGCTAGATCGTTAAGAAAAGCTGGATATTACATGAAATGGAATCATTAAAACGACCATCATCTTCATACGGAGTAAAAAATAGAAATCCTTACACATACCCCGTTTTAAATGTCTTCAAGGAACATTCTTTACAATTTCGAAGAAAATCGGAAAAAGCCTTTGGTCGTGATTCAGTAACAAAATATTTACAGAAAAACAGACGAAATTCCGGCTGGTCGAGTTGAAAAAGGAACTCACTTCGTTCGGTAGGTCATCAATAATCAGAAAATAACAAGATAAAGATTTGAAAAATGATTTATTCATAAGATTTGAATAACCTTATAGCAAAAACTTGTGCACAATTCATTGCTTCACATTGAAATATTGACAACGTACATATTTCAAAACAACGGCATCTTTTTGTGTTTGAGTGTAATAATTTTCTGAGCAAGTTATAGAATCGTTCTTGTATCGCAAATTAGTTCCAGAAAGTGGCAACAGAAGTGAAACCCCTCCGGCACGAAAGCGTTTATTTCATGAAATGTTTCGACCCACTCAGATGGGAATTTCGACATTCTGATTTAATTAAGGAACTATGCTAAAATGCCTCCCAAATTCGTCCAACCCTTAGAAATGAATCCTCAATAACTACATTCTGAGTCTCGGTATCTCGTTCTAATGAAACACAATTGCTCTCGGGAAATACACTTCCGTGCCACGCAAATTTCAGAGTAATTTAAGCTACATTTAATAATTGATGTATTTCTACGATTATAAGGAAAGTTTTCAATGAAATTTTTGCACTAAGAAAGTTGAAGCCAAATTAGATGAAAGAACATAAATATATGTAATCAAAGAAAAATTTATATCTTTATTAACTAGTAATTTTGTGAACAGTAGACCTCGCCCCTCAAAATTAAAAAAAAATCTAAGATTTGCTTTCCATCTCAGTCTTTAAAAGTTTAGCCAATGTTGTCATTCATTCTGAAGACAGCGTTGTTTGCAGGAGCATCGGACATCATAATTTGACTATAGGGGATATAACTTCTTTGTCCTCATATATGCACTAAGATTCAAAGCTATATTTACAATCAATGTACAGTACAGTATTACACACCAAAATTGTATACAAATTTTACCCCCAAACAAATACAAAAACTTCACGAAGCAAATGCAGAAACCAGTGTGATAAAATATTTCAGAGTGCAATGAAAATCAAGTGAAATAAAATTCTTATGAGGCATTAATTTCCTAACAAAGAAATTTTTATTATCATAACCTTAACAGTGACAAAAGCAAGCGAAGATGTGTCTTGATGAAATCATGAGATTGGTTTTTTTCACGACAATATGAAAATTGTCGTTATAAATATGCAAAAAAAGTTACACAAATAACAGTTTTTTTCCTTCAAATTTTACAGCCTGAAACATTTGTTAGAATCGCTGAAAAAACTTTCACGAAAAGAGAAAAACAAGATTAGTCTGAACCAAATAAGAAAAGAACAACTCTCAACCTGGAACTATGATCTTCTCTCTCTCCTTTTCAATGCGAATTATTTACACAAATCTTTGTCTTCATCAGTATTAAGAAAACAGCGATTAAATGCATGTTTTATCAGTATTAACAAAATTATAATTAAATGTAAGCTTCTGTCAATATAACAAAGCTATAATTAAATGATTACCAAACTTTATTATTACGATCAAAATTTATGAATACCAATTTTACCAAAATGATTCTTTTTCTAAGGGTTCCAAATTCGCCAAAGCACTGAAATCAGTAAAATTGCCCCATCTTGAAGTGAATTCAAAAAATAAAAATCCTTACATATACATGGTTTTTCATTGATTGAAGGGATATTTATGCCAAATTTGAAGAAAATCGAACAACGCTTTTGGCCGTGATTGCGTAACAAACAAATTTACTGACAGATAAAAGGCTGAACTGTCGAGTTAAAACGGAGACCTTGCTTCGCTTGGTCAATAACTTGTAGTTCTGTGAACAGTAAGCCTCGCGCCCCCCCCCCCCCCAAGAAAATCTAAGATCTATACTTCATTGCAATCTTTAAAAGTTTATATAACGTTATCATTCATTTTGGGAATAATATTGTTTCCAGGAACATCAGACATCATAATCTGCCTCTCAAGGAGGAACTTTCTTTATCTCCATGAATACACTATTTTATATATAACTTCTAAGTTATATTTACAATCTTAAACCAATCAATGTAAAATATTGAACACCTATATTTTGCACAAATTTTACTTCCTGTATTTACAAAACAAATACATTAACTTAATAAAGTTACATAAGAATGTACTGGAACAATGTTTAGTAAATTTTACACCCGAGAGTGGAAATATTCAGGAACCGTTTGGATAGAATGGTGAGAAAATCGTACTTTCGAAAAAAGAGAAACGTACGATGAGAGGGAACTAAACAGGAAAGAGCAACTCTTAACATGGAAAAATCTATGATCTTATCTCTCTCTCTCTCTCACACACACACTTTTTCAATGCAACTTATTTACACAAATCTTTGCTTTTATCAGCATTTACTAAGTTACAATTAAATGCTTGCTTTTATCAGTATAAGCAAAATTAAAATTAAATATCTACAATTAAGCATATCGCCAATACCAAACTGAGAGGGTCCCGGCGACCTAGTGGTAAGGTTTCGGTATCTAGGCCGGAGGGTTCCAGGTTCGAAATCCGATTCCACTAAAGACCCACCGTTCCTGTTGCGCATAAAATCGTATCTAGTGGCCAAACGTTCTCCCTCTGGTGTGGTGGCGAAGGTTGGAGAGGGGGCGCCAGCTTAGGTGCTGTCCTCGTCATCTGATCGCGGTTCAAAATTAAAGGCCCTTCCCAAAATATCCCTCGTGTTACTTCGAAACGGGACGTTAATGTAACTAAACAACATCAAAATGGTTCAAATGTTTTAATAGTGCCAAACTCGCCGCACATTGAAAAAAAAACATTTTTTTTTGCAAAATTTACAAAACAATGCATTTATTTACAAAACAAACATTGACTCACAAACGCATTGAAATTATTAAAATGGCCACCATCTTGAAACGACATGAAAACAAACTTTTAACATACTATATGTCGTTTTTCATGACCTCAAGAAACCTCCATGCCAAATTCAAAGAAAATCGAAGAAAGCGTTTGGTGGTGACTGCGTAACAACCAAATGTACAGACAGACGAAATGCTGAACGGAGATGAAACAGAGATCAGTTCGATCGGTCAACTATCATAACTTTAAAAGTAGCAAAAGCACCTGAAAATGGAAGAAGTATCTTGATGAAATATTGAGATTAGTATTCATCATAACAATATAAAAATTGTGATAAATACGTGAAAAAAACGTTACACAAATAACAGATAAACTTCATCAAATTTTAATAACATGGGCCATTTTGTAGAATCCTTGAAAAAACTTTCACGGGAAACAGGAAAAAATAACTATCAGCATGAAAAAATATGATTTTCTCTCCCTCTCTCTTTTATTGAATACGAATTATTTACATAAATATTTGCTTTCAGCAGCATTAACCAATTGGTAGTAAATATCTGTTTTATCCTATTTAGAAAATTAATGTCTGTTTTATCCTATTTAGAAAATTAATGTCTGTTTTTATCACATTATTAAAATGTTTTTTTTTATCGGTATTTAAAAATGCCTTTACCAAAATGATTAAAATGTTTTCATGCTGCTAAAATCGCCAAATCGTTGAAATCCGTTAATCGGCCGCCCTCTTAAAATGAATTGAAAAAATAAAAATCCTTACATATATATCTTTTTTTGTTGTATCAAGGAACATTTCTGCAAAATTTGAAGAAAATTTGGTCGTGATTATTTAACAAACAAATTTACAGATAGACAAAATGCTGAACGGTTGAGTTAATACGCAGACCTCGCTTTGCTCGGTTAATAAAGGAGATTATGTGTCTGTGTGTTGGCGTTCAACAGGGCAGATCACTGGACCTAGAACAAAGAAATTTGCACAAAGATACTTTTGAGTGTGGGAATGTGCACCTTGGAGCCGTTTTTTTGTACATTTGAATTAGAATTTTAATTAATTGAATATTGAGATAAATTTTGTCTTTTTCTCTTGATAATTTCCGAAAATAGAGTAGCACAAAAATGTTTTTTGCGCTGTCTGAGAATTCAAAAACTGATCTTTTCACTGTCATCAATTAAGTTGCCGTACAAGTTTTTCTCTGATTTTAATAAATTTTAAAAATATTTTTAGGCATAATTTACAAGAATACGTTTCTTTGTTGTATTGAAATTCTAACAGTTTCATTGTTTAAACAAATATTTTTTGAGTGTTTCTCTTTCGTTGCTGAAAACTAAGGTTTTAAAGGGCTTTAGTTTTGTTTTATTTTATCAATTTTTCAGCGAAATCTGTAAACAAAGTTCTCTAAGAGTTTTACGTAATATATCTAGTAAGCCGAATGATTATGGTTGCTATATTTTAATTATTTTTAACAGGAAGTTTATATCCAGCTAACATGCTGCTGAACGTAAAATGTTTCGTGCCATTTTCATGTTGAAATTAAATGCATATTTTGAATGAGGAATAAGAAAGTGAAGTTCGCGCCGATAACCTGCGGTTACATGTTATATGACAAGGACAGTTATTTGACTCCATTATGGATGTTCATGTAGACAATGAACAGAACGGATACAAGGCTACTGAAAGAACACAGATTAAATGTCTATCACAATTGAAGTTAAAAATTACTTTATGCAGGGAACAATGAATATAAAATTATGTACAGGAGATTAAACTGAAATTATGTTCCCGGCGAACAAGCTAGTCGCCGAAGGCGGCTAGTGATTACATAAAAGCAGACCTTACATTCCTACATTCAGAGTCTATCTCAGCGGGTGAAGCAGTCTATCTGATCATGAAATATGTCGATGAGAAGCCACCGAATAAGTAAGCGGAGTCTCGCTTCTTTGCTGGATACAATAATGGTGGTTTAGCTCTCTGGGGCCCATCGCCGATGACGTGTCGTACCCCTGTAATGGAGGTTGGTCGTCGCATGTGCCGGCAGTAATATGGGCTCTTATTTGTTCCAGAGCCGTGTTAATTGTCGCGACGGCCGGCCATTCAGTTACCCGGATGCAGAGGCAGGGTGGGGTTACCTCTTTTCGATTACCCTATATTTCCAGAGTCACACTTTGTTGTTCTGGAATCCTATTAAGGGTATAAGAAAGAATCAACTACATTTTACACATAAAAGTTTTTGTCATTTTTAATTTTTTATGCATATAATAATATTATCATAACTGAAAATTGGTTACAACTGTATCTCATATTAACCGAACAAATGTTTATCTATTATTCTGTTATAAATAAGGGATCTAGGATATTTTTAATCTAAAAGTTCAATGTTAAATGCGAAACGTAAGCGATAGAAAGTATTGCTGTTAAGGAAATAATTTTTTAAATTTCCATAACAATGCAAAGTTAAAATGTTCATCTACTTTTCCAAAATATTATTAGTAAATTTTATTTAGAGCCGATTTTAGAGAGATGAACAAAAATTTCACGTGACCGTTAAAAACCTGATGATAAAATAATTACATCTGAAAAAATTCAACATTTTCAAAATGAAATGTCTTTTTCCGAAGATTTCATAAAGCATTACTGCATTTCTCTCCATACCATTTAACTTAAACGAAGAAATCCTGTTGACTTATATTCCATTCATTTTCAATTTTTTAACATCAGATTAATGCATTCTAAAATGATGCGAAAGCAATTAAATGGGATCAAAACTGAAATGGAAATTTTCTAATTGACTTTTTTTATGATTATTCATAAGTAGAAAAAATTCCATCTCGATCTGCATTAAGAAGTTACGAATGTAAACAGAGCTATTTATATTCAGTCACTATTTCTATAGATGAAATTAGAGTTATGAATAAATTAGGCTAAGAAATAAAACTCGTTATTAGTAAATAGCTCCTTTTGGGAATCATTAATTTCCTAGGATTAAATGAAAGAATGAATATGGAATTGCTACTGCCGTTAGCAGTTCAGTCTTTTTATTTCTTTTTTAAAAAAGAAAATTGTATTCTGCTTTGTTTTTTTGAGTGCTTTTTCTATCAGCCGTCTGAGTGATGGAAAACCTTAATTTTTGGGTAGGGAATTAAAAAATTTATTTGTCATGTAGCGTAAAAACAAAATTAAAATAACAAAAATAAAACATCAAAGGGTTTTTCAAATCTATAGCGATAAAAAATGGTTAATATTAATGTCAAAATCATTATCAGGTGTTTGTAGAATATTCAGTAGGGCCTGATCATTTGCAGAATTTTTACAGGCCGGGTAATATGTGTAAAAAAATAAAGGGAATACAATTTTGGCTTATTTTTTTAAAATTGCATTTTTACAAATATACTGATGAGTTAAAGTTGTGAATATAATTTTTTTATTTTAAGAAAATTTTTAAAAATTCTTTTTCACGAATTTCTTTGTTCCAAATTTTGCTCACACCTACATGTTCTGCACATTGCCTGTTAATAAACATATACAACCAACAAGCGGCTACAAATATTACTGCACATTGTGAAAGTTTAATATTGGTAATACGACTGGTAACATGAATGTTGGTCTACATAATTTTGTTTATTAATTAACTTGAAAAATAATCTCATCTATTTAAAATTTTCAGCCTTTAGAGAAAATCAAAATGATTGCGATTTTTCGTTCTAAAAAATGTTTAGGGGTGGTAGTATAATAGTTAAAAGTTTATAGTGATGCTAAATAAGATATGGGCATTTGAGCAATTTAGTAAAGTTTTTAAATGATTTACAATTAATATATGAAATATCCCTGAAATATTGTTAAGAAGAATATTTCTTTTCACGCATGAAAATTAGTATTTTTATTTATAAAACTTCACTAAGAATAACCGGCATATTTTAGTATAGAAGGTAACTAATTTTTAAAATCTCTTTAAAAGATTTGAATAAGTGTTAAATGCTCCTAAACAGGCAGAATATGTTAGGATAAATTTTCTGATGCATATTTATTTATTTACAAGTTTTCGATTATTCTGTATTAGTAAGCAAAATGTCCCGTAAGTTTTACTGAAATGAATGGATAACAAAGGGGATCGGGGGTGTTGGAAGCTTTGAATATTTATGATCAATCTTACTAACTAGAAAATCACCCATCATGGTTTGACGGGTGTAAATTGCCTCTTCATTCGAGAGATTTCCCTTCAAATTTGACGTTTTTAAATAGATATGTATGCGAGAGAAATGTTTAACATTGATTGAAAACAAATAAAATAAACATATGTTTTATGACAGGAAATATTTTTTTATTTACATATTATTTAAATATTTCTTTATTCAAAAAACCTCTGGTAAACAACATTCCGTGTGAAGTATTTTTCGTTGTTTAATAATTTTCTTTGTACTTCAGATGTCTTTGTATGAATTTTAACGTGATTGGGAATCCTAGACCTTGAAGTTGCAGCATAGAGCTGTCCATGTGAAAAGACAGGTTCATCGAGGTAAATTCCAACATGATCCCCTGCGATTTGTTGATAGTCATCGTGTAAGCTGGAATTAACGGGAACTGGCGGCGGTTGAGAACGAATGGTAGATTCACATCACTGGTGGCTAATTTAATTCTTGGCAACAAAACAATATCGTGTCACTACTTTCTATTAAAAAACGGAAATTAATTTGAAATATAGGATTAATATAATTTAAAATTTCTCGGGAACTATTGATCATAGCGAGATAAATTTTATATCAATCGATAGAAAATTTTATTTCACTATTTTAGAGCTATTAAATTTGAAATTAGAACGACAATTACTCCTTTAAATTTAAAATTACTGAAATTTAGGTTCTCTAACAATGAAATAATGCTGTTTAACGTCTCGCAGTGCTATGGCGCGAGTTTTATTGTTGGTGACGTCAGAGCGTTACCGGTGGATCTGGGCTATTATATTAGTAATAATTTAAAAAAAAGCTAGGATTAAAACATTTTTTTTCTTCTCAGCCTAAACTTTCGAATTATTTTTTTCTATAAAAATCATTCTTTTTCAATATTTCATTCTTCCTTTTTGATGAAAAAAAACATCAAAAATCTTTCATTTCTTTCTTCATAGCATATTTTTCTTTAATTTCATAGAAATTATTTATTGCCTTTCAAACAATATCAATATAAAAATAGTACAATCTAAGGTTCTATTACCCAAAACTGTAATATAGTATTTTGTATGAGATAAAATAAACTGGAATACTGAAAACCTATGTACTTACCGATATGGATTGTGGTGTTACGAATTCTGTAAATTTAACGACTTGGCGAGGTTTTTGGCGTTAAAAACCTATTGCGGCGTATTGTTTTGAGTTTTTACCATGCTCTGTTGCTGTGAGCTGATTTGAACTGTTGTAGTCTTTTGAAGACTGGATTGTTTTTGCTATGTCAACTGTAAATATTTGTAAATACATCTGTAAATAAATTTCTGTTTGTGCCGTCTTGATTGAAGTCCATTGAATCCACGAACCTGTCCAAACCATACCAAATTGGTGTCACAAGTGGAATTCGAACCCACGCCCACATTCGTGGACCAGAATCAGAGTCTGGTGCTCTACCTGAGCTAGCCGGGCAATTTCCCAGTCACTTCTGTAGGCGTGGTTTCGAATCCCACTTCTGACGCCAAGTCGCCAAATTTGGCACCAAAAACCTCGCCAGTCGCTAAATTTACAGAATTCCTAACAATGTCATTGAACAAACAGGAATGCAAGCAGATGCAGTAAAACTTCGAATTTCTGTTACCCGTCAATTTGGTTATCCGCCACAACTTTAATCCAGACGGTGACGGTTAATCGAAGTTATACTGCACTGTATAACAATAAATTCGTGGAAGAATTTGGAAACTATCTCACATTTAATATTTATCATAAGAAACTTTCCCTTCAACCTTTATAATTTTTTTCATGCATTTACAGTTTTTATTTTAATCTGAAAAAGCGATGAAATGGGGCGCTGTTTACTGACAGTTGAAATAACTCAGACCAAACCAAAATGAGTTTAGTCAACAAAAATTGCCCGTTGCTTTTTATTGTGTTAAAATTATGGAAATTTTATTACTCGAAAACTTATCGCATAGCAGTGAGATAGTGTTGAACTTTAGCGTAATACTTTTAAATACATAACTCATCATTAAAACGCATTGTGCTATAACCGGAAAAAATGCATTACATTGTAGGAAGTGCAGGGCACTCTATAAAATTAAGAGCCTCTCCCCCTTCTTCCTTAAAACCGCGATGGCTATAGTCATAATAGTGATGTCTAGGCACACTGAATCAAAAGGTTATGCACAACACAATGCGGCCATTCGCAGCAGTATCTAGAGTTAGAGTTTTTTCCATCAGAAACGATACGAGATACGGGATAAAAGACAATTAACTACAAAGTTATAGGACATCATTGATTTGGTACGAAAAGATACTTTGTGCAAATTAATGCCAAAAAGAGTACGCATGAAATGTATTTAGTCACGATTTCCAATTTTGTTTAGAGATTTTGTGGAGTTCCTTCCGTTGCGCCAGTGCTGGAATATTGTGTACTCTATCTGACGGTAAGAACTTTTAGCAAGAATAATAAATGAATTTTATAACAAGTAAATGCTCCCTTCTTCAGCGTTTCGCGAGGTCACAATTTTAGAATTCGCGTTCAAATGAAAGCACGTTTTAAGTGTTCTAATCTAGACATCAATAGGCGCAGGCTGCCTTTCTATGCTAAATCGATGATGCTCTACAACTTTGCAACTGCCTTTTTTTCCTATTTTCGAAATAAAACACCAAACTACGAATTTTGCGCTGGGTGGCTCTGTAAATGGTCTCATCAAGTAGTGCATAGTATAGTGCTAATCCCGTAATGATTTAGTGTACTTAAATATAAATTTTATGCTTATTTCTGGCGCCGTTTTGAAGTTGAGGATCAGATCTGGAGGTGTTTCCCGTATAAAATCTACCCAACTTATTAAGCATGTATCTAGACCAATCTGGTGCAAATGCAGGATAGTTAAATTTCATGATATATCAGCATTGCTTTGAACTAGAAAAAGAAGGCAAATGCTTATGTATATATATTAGAGTGATCCATTACTCAAAGTGGTGTTAATTCCTTTGATAAAATAAACTTTTTTGCTTGGTAGGTAGTTTTCTTTCATTAGAATTTATGAAAAATTGTCGCAATTCTTAGCAATAATTGAGAAAAATAACTATTAATTTCCAATCTCTTCACCAATTTGAAGTCCGACTAGATAAATCTAATAACACTTTTCATTTTTCATTTGTATTTATATCACGACAATTTAATTACTGAGAAACAGTCCAAAATACAGTCGGAAAATTTTTCGATAATTTTATTCATAATAAAAATCACCGAATAGCAGAAATGAATTTGTCAAAGCATTTCTGAAAGTAAATTGATTGCAAGTTCAAATTTTTGAAAGGGGATATGATGCGAATAGTTAGTCTTTTAGGTATTTGATCAAAGAGTAAATAGATAGATTATTTTAGCAATGAATTAATATTAAAGCATTTTACGACGCGCGTTAAAGTAAGTTTCTTTAAGTAGTTCGAATGACGGATGCGATAATTTTTCAGTCGTTCTGCTCGAGTAATGGAGCACCTTCTATAAATATCACAACTTTTAAAAAGTATTTTAATTCATCTTTACTAAACGAATAATTTTTAGTATTTGATTCTCATTAAAATTTAATAAATAATAAGAATTCTCAGAAACATTCAGCAAAAAATTGACAGCAGAAAGTTATCAACAAGATAAACTGGTTTATACAGACATTTTTACATTTAAATAGAATCCACCGAAGGTAGAAACTGTTGAATGAATATTTAAATTATTCATGAAATGCCCATCCGCTTTCTTTGTGTAATATTGTCAACTAGAAAATCCAATCAATTTTGTTAATGCAATTTATTTACAAAATTCAAAACAAAAATAAACGGTTATACCAAAGCTATGAATAAAAAGAAAATTGGAAGAGAATTAATCCTTCATTGCACGATTTTTTTAAATTTCAAATTCAAAAATGTTTTTGGCATGGAAAGCTCACATACAACAACAGAAAAATACGAAAAAAAAATCAAAATAGAATTGTGATATTATTAAATTGAATTTAATGAACGTATCAAATCACTATTTCTTTATTATAAAACAATAAAAAAGTATTTTAAAAGTAACATCAAATGGTAAATACCTGTAAAAGCAATTGATGAAACTATCAAAGATGCAAGACTCCTTTTAAATGCTAAAAACTGCGTAAATATGCCATTAGGTGTATCTGGAATTATGTATCAGGAATAACTGTCTACCACAGACTTATCAATTGGACCTGTGCTGTCCATGAAAAATGGAACGAATGATTATTTTCCGGTCACTTAATGATGTTTCTAATCTGATACAGCGTGTACGAGGGAACAAGAAATTTTCTATTCATTATTAACATGAAAGAACAATTATGTATCAAATTTGATACAGTATGCAGTGAAGAATTAAAGCACGCGCTTAAATTTATGCATGTGGCTAGAGCTTCTTGAAGTTCCTAAAAAATAAATTTTATACACTGTTGCCAATGGAATGCTCAATAACTTAAAAAATAAATTAACAAACAGAAAATTCGACGTGCATTATTCCACTTGTTTAGTGCGAGCTTTAGTTCCGTAATTTCAGTGATAGGAAACAAAACTAGATAAGGTTTCCTTTGCATTAAATATTAACTCTGGTTTCTATAAGTAGAAAATACAATTCCTGAAAATCTACATTTCAAATTCTTGAAATCTAATGAAAACATATCCAAACAACTATTTTTTTAGTTTTAACGGTTAGTTGTGTTAATGTATTTCACTTAGAAACAAAATTATTTTTTGTTCATTTTTCCAAAATGCCTGTTAAATTTTATATTCCATCATAGATTTCAAATAAATAGGATTGTGACTTAAAAAATATGATAATCGTTCCCAAAAATCATGTGGTCATGTATCTAAGCAGTTCCGAAAATTATATTTAATCGAAAAACATCGGAATCAGTTGAACTTCTCTTAACGATAGAGTAGTCAACGAATAAAGTTACAGGAATATTAGATGTATATATATTATTAACGATACTAATTATAACTGTCTGTAAACGAAATTTTATCCATTTTTTTTGGCAGTGAAAAGACAACTTATATTTTTTTAGGAATTGGCTTTTGGGGATTCTTGGTATCGTATTAGTCAGAATTCTGATAAAAAATCATAAATCTTAGTAAATAATAAAATAACATGTCTTAAAAAATGCAACTAAGAAAGCTCTTTACTATTTCCATCTGTTAAATTAAAAGAGTTCTCAAAAGTTGACGATTTGTAAAGCAATATATCTTAATAACTGCTTCGCAAATATTAATACAGTGTAAGCAAGCAAATAAAAATATTTCATAAAGAGCGGACATGTCAGAATACCGGGATATTGCCTTTAGGCCCAAACTCTTGATGGTTCACAGTCTGATTTCCAGAAATATTACGTAAGAGTCAAAAACTCTTCAGTAAAAATTTATGCTTCAGCCCTGGCTTTAATATTGATTTATTCGAATGTTCTTTCAGAAACTTCGCTATGGTTCGTGCTCGAAAAGGAACACTGAGACTTCTATACTTTTCTTTTATTCTGTCGTTAAAAAATCGTTTTATTTGGTTTCTTAATATGCTTCAGCTTTTCCTTCGATTGTTGAATATCTTATTATATGGCATGAGAAGCAGTTTACAATAGAAAATGCTGATATTTCTTTAATCTGATCACAGATCTTATAGTATTTGCGATAAGTTTATAGTAAAAAATAATTCGGCAAACCAAAACATCTTATATTTAATGAAACTAGCATTTAATTATATAGTCAAATAAGTATTTATAAGTATTTACAAAATTTTAGAAATAGTTAACAGCCAGAAAAGACTGATATACGACTAAAATACAGCAACATTTCTTTTTCATAATAATTTGAGATAAAATAATTGAAATCTCTACTAATAATAAAGGAGAATGTGTGTGTATATTCCAACACTGGACTGACAAATATCAACTCAAGGCATCTACAGGAAAATCTACCACCATCCTCATCAGCAGATTAGTAAGTGGTCCTCGAGCAAAATGGGATAATCAAATAATTAAAAGATCTACCTCCCTTAAATATCTAAGAATAATAATAGACAACAAGCTGAATTGGGCCGATCACCTCATCAACATGAAAACTAAACTAACTCACCTCCACCAAAAATCGCAACAATAGCCGGAACAAACCGTGGACTTAACAAAGACCCCAGGAGAAGGCTGTATAAAACAGTGGCAGAGTGGATGATTCTTCACGGAGCTGCAGCATGGGCCAATCCACTATCATTCAGACAATCCAGGCTATTGAATTAAATTCAAAGGAAGTTCCTGCTTAACATCACAGGGGCATATTCCACTACGCCAACAGCCTCACTCCAGGTCATAGAAGGGATCATAGCAGAACAGGAAGCTGTCTACGTCAGAACAGCCAGACTACGCAAACATGTAATTACAACAACATCAACTTCAACCCCAATAACTATCCAGCAACTTTTCAACTAGAAGATAGAATCTCTCTAAAAAAGCAACTCCTTCCAGTACCTGGTCCCAATATTTACACGGACGACTAAAAGATGGAAGACAAAACAGGCAGCGCCTTCTGTGTCACGGAAGAAGATACAACGAAATATGAATGGATGGCGCAACTTCGTCCCTTCAACACAGTCTTACAAGCAGAGTTTCTTGCTATACAGGAGTCTTGCCTTTGGGCAAGCTAGACCAACCAACAGGTTAAGGTATGGTCAGACAGCGAGTCGAGCCTCCATTCAGTTGCTTCAATTGACACCAAGAGCCCTATTGCTCAACAAACACAGTAAATCTTGCTGAAATCTACAAACATTAAACTTGGATGGATTAGGGCTCACGTCGGATACAGCGGTAATGAAGCGGCGGACGTACTAGCCAAGAAGGCAACACAGGAGGGAATCACCACATACAACTCAGCGCCAAGAAACCATATCAAGAGTCTGCTCCAAAAAGAGTCCATCATCAGCTGGAAAAAAGAATGGGACAATGGATAAACAAGCATAAGTGTTTACAACGCTTTGCCTAAAGTCAAGACAACTCCTACTCCATTGCAAAGGCCCGAAATAATGTTCGTCACGGACCACGTTCCATTTCCGACATACCTTAAACGATTCAAAATCAGAAACAGCGATTCCTGTGACTGCGGAAACCTGGGGAACCCCTTACACTACGAAACAAGCTGCTTGTTGACAACCTAATACCACCTATCAAAACCGTCAGCTGACCTAGAACCACTTTGGTGCAAAAGAGTTAAGAACAACAACAATTCTAGGGCGAAAATCAGAAAACTCATTCACTTCATCGCGGAAAACGACACAATCTTTTTTTCAGAAGATGGTGACAACAACTTGCCACAGACTCAATTAACCCTAGGTACTCACCTTCTTTCTTATCCCATACATAAGGCAACACCCTCTCAAAGCCAAAAACACAAAGACTTGAAAGAACTAACAGTTATATTACAAACTATTATATTCTTTTCTTCTAAGTAAAGTTTTTTCCTCATATTTAAAGCATTTATAGAATCTATTTTTCCTCACATTTAAATCTATTTCAGATTCTATGTTTATCATATTTTGTCCATTTCCTAAAATTTTCCTAAAGTTTACTTCTTTTGAAATTGCACTTCTTCAATTTAAGTATTTTCTTAACTGTTATTGCATTTGTTTCTGGTTTTGTTTATGTTTATATATATATATATATATATTGCTCAGGCTTTTTCAATAAAGTTTCAACCAACCCACAGGGAGGCGTCCTGGTTCCGAGTTCGGGGTATGCTGTGGTGTTATTTGTGTCTGTGTTTGTATGTGTGTGTTGGCGCTCTACAGACAAGACTGCTGGATCTAGAGCTACGAAATTTGGATATACTTTGGAGGATGAGAATGTGCACCTGGCAGCCTTTTTAAAAAATTTTAATTAGAATGTTAATTGATCATAAATTAATCGAAATTTTGACGTTTTTCCTTAATAACGTTCGAGAATATTACAGCAGAAAACTAATTTTTACACCATCTAAAAGTGCCAAGCATAACCTTCTCAATGAAATCAATTAAGTTGAATTATAATTTTTTCTCTAATTTTAATAAATTTTAAAAAATATTTTTATGCAAAATTTACAACATACTTTTCATTGTTGCAACGCAACTCAAACTGTTTTCATTGTTTAAACAAATATTTATTTGCACGTTTCTCTTCTATTGTTGAAAGCTAAAGTAATATCTTAATGTTTAATGATATGTTTTAATCAGAATATTTTCATCCAACTAACATGCTGCTTGACGTAAAATATGCCGCGATATTTTAAAGTTAAAATCAAATGCACATTTTGAAAGAGGTATAAGACAGTGAAGTTTATGCCCACAACGGGCAATTGCATGCTACCTAACACAGACAGTTACTCGACTTCATTAGGGACGTCCATGCAGATAACGAACACAATAGGTGCAAGGCTACTGAATGAACATGTTTTAAATGTCTATCAAAATTGAAACTTTAAAATTTCTTTGTTACCATGAATATCAATTTATACATAAGTGATTCGGTTAAAATTATATTCCCGGCATAAACATTTTATAATTTACCTTCTGTAACATTATATAAATTTAAGAATGATAAAAATTCAAAATGGTTGTAGAATGAGTTTCTTAAACAAATGTAGATCAAATTTGTCGTTATTTTAAAATTAAAACATTACGTGTTTTCCTATATTTTAATCTTGATTTGTTTCATATCCCTAGTAATGTAGGTTAAGTAAAGATTCCCTACTCATTTTCAGGTATCGATTTCAAAATTGAGATCTGACTGAATTGCGAACTACTTCTTTTCAACGAATTTCCAATTAGCGACCGAAAACAATTCAGCGAAAATTTCCTCTTAAGTGCTAGTATAGAAATGCAATAATTTGACCCTTCCCGTCTCAATAATTCCTCTCTAAGCTTGCTTCTATTGTTGCATAAGATGGCCGACAACAAAACTGAAAAATTCACAGACTCACTAAGCCTTTTATAGCCGCTGGAGATGGAAGGAAATTGTGTTATTGCTGATCGCTCGCATTTCGAGTGGAATAATAACAATTCGCTCTCGTTTCTCTGATGGATATGAACCATTCATCTGGAGAAGGAAGAATTAAACAAAAAGTTTCATTTGAACCTGTAGGAAAGAAATTACACTTTAACATTCCTTGGAATTTCTGTATTCCTCTTCATCGCAAATTAGCATATCTTAAAAGACTGAAACTTCGAAATTCTTGTTTCCTTATTTTCGAAATGCTAAAATTATTCGCTTATTTTCTCGTTTATCTAAAACTAAAATTGTAAATTTGGATATTTTAGAGATGACTTATTCTGTTTTGTTTCTCTTGTAAATTGAAACAATTATTTTCATTCATACTAAAAAACCCAGCAATAATAAATAAAGATTTTGCTAAAAAGATTGGATTTGTTTCAAGGAGAGCTGTCTCAGCGCCCTAAATGATACAACAGGTTCTCAAGATAATTTTATAGCTGTTTTATTCTACTTCAAAGCAAAATATCCACTGTGTCTTAGTTCCTTACAGAAAATTTTATAGGGAGATGGTGAAGAATTTCATCTACTTTAACACTACTGTATGTCCCCTGCACATAGAATCCTGAAAATTGACATACGTCGAAGAAAAAGCAAGCAGTATTTATGAAGAAATATTTGAAAAATGACTTTATTACCGAAAAAGAAATGATATGGCTGCATGGGTCTTTGATAAAATATATAAAGTTCGTTTTTAGTTACAAAACGTACGCAAAGCGAATACAATAACAGGTACATATAGGGTCTCTTGAATTACCTTCTCCAGAAACTTTAATTAGCCGACCTTAAATGTCATTAATATAATCACACAAATCTATTCATAAATTAATTGTTTCACCAGTTCATTTTCGTAGAAAAGGAGTTTTTAATTTATTCCTTTTCGAAATGTTTAAGTTCTTCGAACATTAATCACTAAAATGACTATGTAGAAGTGATTATTTTGTTTAAATATCTCTCTGATTTGAAAAAGATTTTCATTTGTTCTCCTATAAATTAAGTCGTTACACTTAACGAAGCAACGATATTTTATTTCCATTCGTGCTCAAAGCTAAAAATAAGCAGTGACAGAGTTAACAAAGAAGAATATATTCGTTTCAATTGAAATGTAATCAAAATCAATACCTGCAAAACATCGTTTACTAAACTTTAAAAATATTCTTTCTATCTTGAAATAGAAACTTCACTGTGCCTCATCTTATCATAGAAATTTTTTTGGTATCAGGTGGAAGAATTTCAGCTACTGTAACCTTAACACCAATGCCCCTGTACTCAGAATTGTGAAGATTCACAATAAGAGGGAATGGGAATACTTGAAAGAAAAAGCAAGCCAGTGAAAAAAATAAGAAAAATAACTCTACAAGCGAAAAACAAACTTATGGTTGCATTGAAAGATTATATGTAGAACCTAACCAAAAACTAACTACTAGTAGTTTTTGGTTAAAGAATAGATATTTAGTTAAAGGTCTTGTCTTAGTTAGTCTAAGTTCTCCTGGATCACACATCTCAAGAAGCCTTAAATAGCTAAACCTTAAATGTCGCGAGTATAATTAAACAGAGCACAAAACTATTTATAAATGAATAGTTTTTCTAATTCATTTTCGTATAAAAGAAGTATGTGTCACTTAAAAGGAAATTAGTTTTGCTGTTGAGAGAAGTACGACGAAGATACTTTACAAGCAATCTCGGGAAAAGATAATTTGTCAAGCAATTTTGTCAAATAGCTGAATCCAAGGAAGATAGAATAGTCTCTTTGAATTTATGAACTTAATGGCCGGCCAAATGCATGAGATATTGGGAAATCTGTAAATGGTTTAGTGGAAACAGACTTTAGTTAAATTTGGTGTACAATCTAATATTCCTTATCTATAAATTTGGATATGTTTATACTTTTAAATCAAAACAATATATTTCTACAAGTAAAACAATTTAATGACTCCCATTATATCTGTCCAAAAAAAGTCTTCAAAATGTTTATATCTCAATGAATACTAAACTTACTTTTCTTATCAACACTTTTTAGAAGAAATAAGCTTCAGCGTTTAGTTTTCATCCGAGAAAATCTTCGAGACACCCAATTAGAAAAGGAAGAAAACGAAGAGTTATTCCGTCATTTAAAGCTATAATTATTTTGTATATATTTATAATTATAATAATTGGCCAATTTTATTGATATTTTTTGAATTTGTGTGATATTCTTAATTCCATGTGTGAGTATCAATGAAACTGAAAGAAGAAACTGCTGTGCAAGTTTTGTCACTAAGGTGGTTCTTCGCAACCTAAGTTCGGTTCATTACTGGCACTTTTAGAAAATCTATCTGCCAAAATATCTTCCGAATATTTCTAAGTGTATAGAAGAATTTTTTAAATCCAAATTTTTAATTTTACAGCTCGCCCACTTATTGGTAAGGATACTGTTGCAGATTTAAATTGTGGATTCAAGGGCTTCTTAACTCTTCAGTTTGGTTATAATAAGATCTCAAATTGTGTATTAAATTTTTTAAATAACTTAACCAAAATATGATATTAGCATGCTTCATTTGTTCAAGTGATGCATTGTTTAAGATAAGACCTTGAACAGTGTGAATTGAACACTTGAATGTGTGTATTGTGCTGATCGGATAGAATAGCATCCCCAATCAATCCTTGCTGCTTGCAAGATCACTCAGATCTCCCGACCTGACGCTTCATGACTTTTGACTGTGGGGATAATTGAAATAAAATATATTCCGAGACCAATCAGCACCCTTGGCAATTTTGAAAAGTTTCATACTGCAACACGTATTTGCCATATAAAGAGAAAGGTTGTTTAATACCTTGATAATTGAAATGAATATATTCCGAGACCAATTAGCACCCTTGGCAATTTCAAAAAGTGTCGTACTGGAACACGTATCTGCCATATCAAGAGAAAGGTTGTTTAATATCTTGATAATTGAAATCAAATCCCTTTATCTCTCTCTATTTAATTAGAAAACAATAAATGTCTCTAAGAGTATATCTCTTTAGTTGATGCAGCAAACATGACAAATGGGAGGAATAATTTATTATTTGAATAAACAATTTAGTTATCACAAATATTTATAAAAAAAATTATATTTGGTTTTCTGCGTTAAAAATGCTTTTATAAACACACTTTTAATAACGTTGAAATTATATTAACGAAAGAGAAAAATAAGGCGCAGAATTTTTTTAGAAAAAAGGGTATCACTTTCCCACAACAAATCCACCAATTAGGACCAACAAACAAAAGCAAAAATCATGTAAATTATGCGAAAGAAGAATGAAGACGACTTTTTAAAATTATATTTATACTTTATTAATCAAGATTCACTAGAAGTAAAACTACTTGCTCGTCCAAGCTCGAAAATCTATCTCTATTAAGTGCACAAACTAGCCAAGCATTACATTCCTCCAATCACCTAGACAGCCGACCAGCAAACACTAAGAGACCGCTTATAGGCCCAGGTCGCGAAACCACGAAATAGTAACATATAGTGCATAACAATAAATGTCAATACAGTAAAACAACACAAATATGCAAAGATGCCTAACCTAATCGAAAATTACTAAATAAAGAATAATTAATTGCTAAGGAAAAAAAATAAACTTAACTTAATAACTTAAAATAATTGCTAAAATAATTACTTAATAACTTAAAACAGCTTACACATCTTCCAATTCTATACTTAAAACAATTTACTCATCTTCCAATTCAAAGCTCTTCATCAAATTTCATATTTAAACAGATCTTCAGCTAATTTTTCTTCCACTTAGCTCTTTTTAAAGGATATTTTAAATATTTTCTTAATAGTACGTTTAGAAATTTCGATTGATTTTCTAGTAATTTCGTTTGGTTTTTCAAAATCAAACGAAATAACTAGAATAAAACTAAACAAAAATATTGTCACGTTTTAACTGAATACTCGGTAGCCGAATGGTTAGGGCGCTGCTCTTCAATATCAAGAGGTTCGATTCCTTGTGTTTTTATGTTTACAATTATTATTTCGATCATTTAATTTATATGCAAAATAGCATATATGTAAATTACCCCTTAATTATTCTTACTAACTGTAACTGTATTATTAACTATTTCGCCAACTGTATATAAGCAGATGTAATATTTAATTCTCTGTATAAAGTCTCGAGTTGAGACTAGCGAGCTTTGTCTCTATTCGACTTAAGCAAACATAACCACCCCTCTACATAATTTGTTGGCTTCGACCTAGATAGGAAGACTAATTTCTGCATTAATTAGACTGAAGTTTATATTTGGCATAGTATGAATGCATAACAGTATATCAAATGACTTAATATGTTCTTGAATTAAGAGACGGAGAAGAAGAAATTAGTTATTATACACATATTAGCATATTATATACAATTTAAATTACAAAATTAAAGTGAAAATGAACAATAATTTTTAGAAATATTCCAAAGTATATTTAAGATGTTAACAAAAACGTGAAAGAATAGTTACTCACTATTTTTGATAAATTTTTATTTCAAACTGGAAAATTGTCTATTCACTTTTTGAAGAATCGAATTGTTTCCAATTTCAATTATTATTATTTTTCTCCCTCTCTCCTTCCCTTATTAGACGGATGCATTTTTAAAACACTAGTTCATATGATTAAGCTTAAGCTTTATATCCTAACTATAAAACCAATATATATTTTAACTTTATTTCACCTAAATAATCTTAAGCCATATCTATTCATAAGCAAAAGAGAATACTTACAATAATAGTAACAGAAATTAATCAGAACACACTTGAAAAATTTAGTTTAAAAAATCTTTTGAATATGAAAGAAATCAAACAAATAAATGGGATTATCATTATTTTCTTTTGTAATACAAGAATTTGCAGATTTCATATAGACTATCTGATCAAGATATGGATAAGTTAAAGCATTTAAAAATGTCCCCAACAATATTCTGATAATAGCAATATGTAATTAAAAAATAAAAATTTCAAGTTAATCTTGTAACAGTTTCAGGCATCTTTTAACCTCATAACAAATTTAATTTTTTAAAATGCAATATAAAAAAAGCAAGTTATTAAAATTTGCATTCAATTTTGAAAAATCTGATTTAAGATCATGTACAAGTAAATCATAAGGAAATACCATTAAAGAATAAAATTTTTCTGTTACTGAAAAAAACAGCAGCAAATATACCTTAATGATTTCATTTGCCATAGCGCCACCTACTGCTGCACAAACAGGACTTAGCTCACCAAAGACACAACTAAATAAGAAAAAAAAATCATTACATGAAAAAACAGAAGTTCAATCTTAGAATTTTTTCTCATTTATTATCAAAATGCAACATGGTAGAAGAAGGCAGAAGTGGTAGTGAGAATGGTAGAAGAAGCATACTGGAGTGAGTAATGATAGACAGAATAAAATTCGTAATTGGCCATTGGGATTTGGAAGAAATTTGAAACTCAATTAAGATGATGTTACAAGACTTTAAAAGTTTTGGTGAAGTAATATTCTAACACTATGAACAAGGCAGAATTGGTAGTGCTTGTGCAATGAAAAATATAGTAACTCAAACCATCAAAATTAAATGTTTTGTGGATCCCAAGTCATTATATAAAATAGCGATTCTTTTAAGTGCAGAAGATCGATTATATTGCTAAAACAATTATAATTATAAAATGAAAAGAATAATTATTAGAAAATTATAAAATTCCCTCTTACGAACTTTAAACTTTTATTATTACTTAAATGTTCTGTTAAGACACAATATAGATGACGTACATCATTATTTACATTAAAAAATGGTTCCGAATAAAAAATGAAAAATGTGGTAAGGTTAAGACACATAATATAGATCAATTCAATATTTGCCCCCAGAGCAATACTTAGATTAGAAGATATATTCTAAATAGCAACACAATTGTTTTGTTATAAGATTTAAAATTCATTTCCTCTTATTAACAGATTTCTTTCCTCCTTGATTTGTCTTTAATTATCAAGGCTTCAAAAGTGAACTAATTCACAATGTATCATCATAAAATCTTCTAACCAATATACCTACGTGAAATATGTATTATGATGAAACACGCAAATGAAATTTCTTTACGAAGCCTTAATTCCGCAGTTATATTTAAAATACTTAATACTCAAATTACAATTCATTCTTATTAAAAAATAGTAAAAAAGTATTTTTTATATGAATGAACAACTGTTACTTCATTAGAAAAAATCATAATGTATAAAAATGTAAAGAATTTCACTAGCAGGTTATGAAAAACATTTTGCATACAAAAGACTGTTAAAATATTTCACTGCATAAAATATTCAGAATCTGAAAGCCCCTACCAAAATATTCTCAATTTAATTATAGAGTTGGAATTAATGTGGCCATCAAGCTGATGATTTATTAAAATATTAAACTACCAAAATTAAAAAGTTATCACTTCATTAAACTATTAAAATTAAAAAAACAATGAAGTTGTCATAAAAATTACACAATGAATTTTCGTCAAAAATAGAATAAGATGACAGATAAACTCTTTCCCTCCCTAGCATTACTAATATAATAGCCCAGATCTCTCTCTCACTGATCCGGTAAAGCTCTGACGTCACCAACAGCAAAATTCGCACCACAGCACTGCGAGACGTTAAGCAGCATTATTTCCTTGTTAGAGCACTTCAATTTCAGTAAATGGGTTTTGCCTAATATTCTCACCTGATGAGAAACGTCCTATCCTAGGGATATATTCAATGCATATGAAATCAGAAAATTAAAATTTATCCTTTGCCGAAATATCAGTGCTTGGTAAAAAGTTAAAATCGAACTGTTGAAGATGCCCTGTACTTGAAGATAAAAAAATATAACAAAGAATGGTTTGAACTTTATATTTACGATTAAGAAATAAAGGAAAGTGAAAAAAATTATTACTTTAAACTACTTAAGGGACGCATTCAGCCGTATATAAGATATCTGAAGATTATTTTTTAAAGATGATAAGGTGAAAGCTTTCGAGAACAAAATTATATTTTGTATAAAGAAAGAGTATTAGACAAAAACTTTTACAGCAATGTATTCATCTGAATCAAAACTCATCAGTAGCCTTCAGCTTTAGGTAATGAATGATGGGTTTAAATAAAAAGTAAAATACAACAAAGGTTTTATTCAATTAAATCTCCAATGCGGAAAATTAAGTAATTTTATGTGATTAATTATTTCGCCTAATTTATCCTACTCATGAAAAATCTTAATGTTCTACGAAAAACAAGAAAGCGTCATTGAAAAAGAAACATTTTAAAAATATTCAATTCAGCAATTCAGAAACAAGAAGGAAGTACAAAGAAATACTTTGAATCGGAAAAAATAATAATTTTCAGATTATTGAAATAATTTGTTTCATTAATTTTTTAAACATTTTTCTTAGGCATTCATATCAAGGATATACAAGCTTTCAGGAATTATGACAACATTAAAAAATATTGTGCGGGCACGTGGCTCGTTGAATCGCAAATAAGTATTAAACAATGGCGTAAGTGAAAAATCATAAGTGTATATATAACCACAGGTTCATTAGTTTACAAAAGAAAACAAAATTCTGGGGCTCAAAGCAAACATCGTAAAAGCCCGAGGCTCGGATGAAAATACGTTCTGTAAATTGTGATTTTAATCACTTTCATAATATATTTTATTTTTCAATGAATGATTGAAACTTTTTGTCAAATTTCGGCCGTTACCGTCACGCTTCGGAAGCAAACCGGTCGTTGCTATTGGTAAAAAAGAATTTAATCTCTTTTTTTGTGCCACGTAACTTAGCGTCATATATATATATATGATATGCATTGCGACATAGTTTCTTCATCGTATGGTTTTAACTCCTCATGGTTTTGCAATATTTGTTTTGACTTCCAAATTTTTCATAAAATAAAATTAGTATCTACTTTATAGTGTTCTAATAAAAATGATTAAGTCTTCTTTCTTTTCTTTTTATTAATTTTATAATTTAATATTGTCTTAAAGATAAATTTAAATTGTCCAAATTCAAATAAACACAGAAAATTAAAAATTCATCACGGATTTCTTGAAGCTTGAACCTAGGTTCACATGTATAATTATGAAATTTCTCTAACCTAAATATCGAATTATTGGTGGATATCTGCATTAATTTTTATTTATCCAAAAACTATATTAAATTGTGAATTTCTTTTAGAATTTTCTAGAATAGACCTCGGTAGAGCATATAAAAATATTTGCTTCAATGAGACCATTTTCTTTTATTAGGAAATTTTTATTCTTACGCATTTCATTCTTTGGGTTTTCTGAAATTCTCTACCAGAAAGCTCTTTCTCGTACTATATTAATATTTAATTATCATCAGCTACTTTTTGACAGAGACCAGATTAAATTTTTCATCAGAAACACAAATTTTGAGCGATAATTTGTTTCGTACGATCACTGTAAAAAACATGGATAGTAGAAAAGGTATTTAAGCGTAAAGAATAATGAAAGATAACTGAATTGGAATTTCAGGTTTTTTCAGAAAATTAAATTATATGATTAAACAGAAATACATAGCCGAAATTTCAGGCATCTCTAGAAGACTTTTAGTTATTTAATAAAGATAAATGACTTTAGAAGCATGTTAATTTTTAATCAAAACTAGTAGATGGTGATAATGTTTTATAAGCATTAGGTTTTTTAAACAATCTCTACAAAGCGAATTACATTTTAGAAATCAATACTTAAAAAAATTCAACAATTAAAAACAATTTACTGAAATGCATAATGAGGAAAATGGCAATGAATGGTTGTTAACAAAACAATGATGCAGAAAAACATCAGCATTAAAACAGAATCCATCGAAGGCAGAAGTTGTTGAACATATGTATATAAGTATATATAGGATGTCCACTCTAACAGTGGCCCGATAGCTAATGTCTAAACCGTTAGAGATATGCATATATACCTACTTGGAAAAATGTTCTAAATGAAGTAAAAAATATATTTTTTGCTGTTTGAGAAAATAAATATACTTCCGAAAAACTGCGAAATCTAAATTTGTATAGAGCCTTCCGGTCTTAGCAATCATATTTAGCAAAATATTCTTGACACACTGACATTTTTAACAAAAAAAAGTCAATTCTTCCGCAACCAATACTGACCGAGTTATGAAGCATTGAATTTCCTTATTTTAGGCCAATCAACAGTCACTTAGAGGAATTTCCTTTAGTAGATTGAGGTTCTTGGAGATGGCCATTGAATGGTATAAAATATTGATATCGAGAACTTCATTACTCGGTCAGTTTAGTCGCAGGAGAATGGAATTGTTTTTGTTTAAAATGTTAGAGTATCAAGAATATTTTACTAATAGAACCGAGAGATTGTATAATAATTTAGGCTTGATAATTTTTCAGTAAGTTTGTTTATTGACTTAAACAGCATAAAATATTGTTCTTTACGTTATTTAGAGTATTTTTTTCAACTGGAAGTATAACATTATTTCTAATTATTGGGTCACGAGTAAAGTGGATACTCTGTATATCTAGCTTGAAAATAAATTAATTCTCTTCAGAAAGCTTTATAAAATATGAATTTTCAGTTGACTTACAAAATGCATATTACGAGTAAAATGATACTTTGAATCAGTCAACAATACGCCTTTATTGTTCCCTAAATAAGTTATCATTATTTTCCCCTCTCTTTATTGAAGAGGCCGAGTCCTGTACCTCCTGAATAGTTCTTTAGCTTGAAGAGAAATTATTAAAGAGTCCAAGGCTTATTAAAAATGGATAGATTCTGACTTCGATAAATATCGAGAATGCATTTATAAAGTTTCGATTCAAAATCATCATTTTGTATTTATAAAATATGTACTGAAAATTTGCCCGCTTGAAGAAACTATATTCAAAATACTTTAAGTAACTTGGCGCTCTGTAAAAAAGCATACTGAAAACACGAAACCATCAAGAAAAAGAAATCATTACTTAAAATCGTGTACTATATTTTGTTTTGTTCATTTACTAATTCGTTATTTAACAAATTTTGTTATTTTATTTTATCGACTTTCTTATCAAACAGCATTGTACGAGAAAAAGTAATCAAGAACAAAATATTAGAGGAAGAAAAATAAATAACGAACAAGAAAATGAATAACATTTCCAAATAACGCTGTAGTGTTTGTTCTTGAATAAAAAAAAGTGCCCCATTCGAATGCAATCTATTAAGAATATTTAATAGTTTAATCGGAAGGCTTTATGTATACATTTAGAGACTTGCACCGAAGCCTTTTTACAAATTCTTCACATACATCTAGAAAAAGAAGTGCATCGCTTCGAAAAAAAATAGTAACTGAATTATTAAAGTAATTCTTTTAGGCGTAATCGCAAAAATAAAACTTCTACAAACATTTTCGTATATATCCTCTTTTCGGTTAAATAAACATTCTTATTGAAAATGCGGGGAAAAAATCAAGTGGATTTAATAAAAGTATTTTTCTTCATAAAATTGCCAGAAGCTACATTTAAAAGTTGTACGACTACTGTATCGCAAAAATCGGATTAACTCAGTTTAGTGAATATTCTAATTTCGAACACCTGCCTTCCTCCCTCTCTCCCTTCTCTCTCCAGGGCAAAGTTATTTTTTCGAATGTTTGCTAATGTTCTATTTCAAAGCAAACATTTCGTAATGCATATAGAAATGTCTCAACTGCGAGTAAGATTTAATCAAAAGATTTGAGAAAGATGAAAATATTTTTGGAAGACATACATTTCAGTAGTTTTTTTAATAGGAAGTTAGCTTTTCGAATGTTTGCTAATGTTATATTTCAAAGCAAACATTTCGAAATGCGTATAGAAATGTCCTAACTGCGAGTAAGATTTAATCAAAAGATTTGAGGAAGCTGAAAATATTTTTTGGAAGACATACATTTCAGTAGTTTTTTTAATAGGAAGTTATTTTTTCGAACAATAGAAAAATAAAAGCAAATAATAAAAAAAGAAACAAGAAAAAAATATATATAAGAAACAGAAGAGGTAAACAATAATGATAACAATACACCATTTTGCGCGCCCAATGCAGCAGCATCCAGTGATTGCATCAACAATTTTTTTTACAATTAACCAACCAATCACTATAGAATTAAACAACAAAAAATTCTCTAATAATTAAAATAGTTAAAACACATATAAGAAAAAATTAAATAAAAGAAAATACAATCAGAATGAAAGAGAACTTGAATGGTGAACTTTTTCAAAGAGCCACCCGCCATCGGAGTTCTAATATGGACAAATTTTCTGTCGAGGGTAAGACTACAAAGTCAAAATTATACCCCGTGTGGCCTGAATTTGTCCATTAACTGAAATATAAGAAATAATCCCTTCGGAAAAAAAGAACAAGCATAATAAAATCCTTTATAACAAATACAATAGATACTAGAGAATGTAAAATAATTTACCCTCAGCCGAGATAGAAGTAAGAAATGACACCAACTATAAATACACGAGAACAAAGTAGAACAAATACTGGAGGCTAACATAAGATTTGATATTTTTTTATAAATGTTGTATTGAGCTGATGCCTTTAAATAAATTACCTATTACGCAATAATTTATCTCGATTTTAAAAGGTTGTTTATTACATTATGTACTGTATACTGGAGTAATTGGAACTTATATAACTTTTCATAATGCATATTGAAAACATTACATTAGCTGCTCTCAACATCTGTTTTAAATTGATGATTCTCTAAAGTAATATTTAAGAAAAGTAACAAATTTGTAAATTTTGACATTGAAGATAATTTTCAGAATGCAAATGATCTTTTAGAAGTTTGTTTAAAAATTATAAGCAACATATTTATCTTAACTCATGGTATTATTATTTCTTTTAAAATAAGAATCTTACACTTTGTTCGATTTTCAGTGTATTTTATAAAAACAAATATTATCTTCTTTAAGGAATTTAAGTGAATTTTATAAATGCCACTTGTTAATGTACCGGCATTCAAAACCAGAACTTATTTATTTGCAGCCGAATGCAAGAAGTTAGAGGCCGCGTTTGCCCAGTGGGAGTGCCGAGTCGGAAGGTTCCAGGTTCGATACCCGATTCCACTGAAGATCCGTCGTGTATTGGGCCTGTTGCACGTTAAATCATACGTAGGATGTCAAATGTCCTCCCACTAGTGTGATGTGGAAGTTAGGAGAGGGGGTTGCGGCTCACGTGTCGCCGTCTTCATCTGACCGTGGTTCAAAGTTAAGAGGTATGTTCCAAAACAACCCCCGTGTTGCTTCGAAATAGGACGTTGATGCAACTAAAGTAAAGCAAAAAGTTTGGTGGGTGTTTTTTTATTTCAGATTTGAAGAAAGATAATAACATATTTTTTTTGTTAAGTTATGCTCAGATAAAACTTTTGCATATGTAAATGAAAATATTTGAAAGATTTTGTCAATATCACATAAATATTTATTATTATCACATTGAAAACTTTTAATTAATTTTGTAATGTATAGCTGCGTAAATAAAAAAATGAACAAAAGTTTCCTGCGCGATGATTTATTGAAATAATTCTTAACGATACAAGTTCCTCTGGTACGCTGTTTCGTTTTCAAAGATACTAAGAAAATAGCACTTTATTAAAGCATTTAATAATTACATGTTTTCTAGATTTAGTCTTAAAAAATTATAGTAATGCAATTTTGATGGTTATAGAAAAAATATCTCAACACTTTTTAATGGCGTTTCTTAAAATATTCTTAATTTGCTTAAATTGTTTCTTTCATTTTGGAAAAAGATTCATTTCATTTTTCCTTTGATGGTTTCACTTCACATTGTAAACAGTTTCAGGAATATATAAGAAAAAACGCGCTATGTTGCTTTATTTGAAGAGATGGGATCTATGCAGAATCTCATTTCTTTTGAAAATTCAAAAACTTATAGACAATAATCTGTTGAAGAAAAATAGAAAATGTTTTAAGTTTAGAAAAGTTAATGCATTTAAAATGATATCTTCGGCTAAATATCTCTTAGAACAAGAAAATTTCTTTCTAACAGTGAAACTATTTATTAAGAAATATATAAAAAAAGATAGACGACGTAATAGACTTGAGATATAATAAAATACCACTTGCATAAAAACTTGTATCTTTATATTAAACAGACGAAGCTATTATGTCCTCGCCTTTTCAAAAGTAAAAGTGAAAATTGGTACGAAAATAATTGAATATCTTCTCAAAAGAAATTGTTGGTCTGACTTGTGCTCAATTTTGAAAAAATTTTGGATTTAAATTAACTGATGGAAGTAAAAAGTATAACACGTATGTCGTCTAGTAGACGTACTCACTAAATTGAATTTTAAACAAATAATAACAAATTATAGCCCGTTGCTTAGTCGAGAAATAGGAAAGCACTGCTATGTGTGAAAAATAAGGTGAACTGGATTTCAAACTGTGTAAAAATATTTTAGATAAACCAGTTTAATATCTGGGAGAAAAATTTTGTCTTATAGTTTTTTATTTTTAATTACATCTCAGTTTTAAAATATAAAGGAGAAAAATAAAACATTGCAAACTGGATTTTTTTTATTTAAGGGGAAAATTCTATTATGTTCTTTACTTTAAACCGAAAATAAAATTATTTTTTCAAAAGTAGATACTCTTCTAATGATATTTTATTAAATACCATCTGATGTGCAGGCTTTCTTCGGGATGAAAATATTTTCATGTCTTTTACTAATAAAATTTGTTTAAAAACTGACATCAAACTGACAGTTCGAGAAAGATTTTCGATTATTCTCATATAAAAATATGAAACCTTGAAATCTTTTGTTGTTGAAAGTTCCTTTTACAAACAATGCATTCTCTTGAGAAATGCAAGTAGCTATTGTGTTTATATCCAATAACAACATTTAGCAACACGTTAATCGCCATGTGAATCAAATACGATTCATACCTATTATGTAATGAGATTACCCCATCTCTACTCTATTTAGGTGATGACAGAGAAGAAGTCATCTAATTATAAAAGTGATTCGAATTTAAGACGCGAGTCGTAGCGACTAACGTGTTAACGAAGACTAACAAATATTTGATAAGCACATAACGAACATTATGCACATAATTAAGACTAAAACTAACAATGATACTGATCATTAGGAACAAAATGACAACAATTATAGCACCGAAGAAAGTACAAGTTGCAGTGGAAGTTGTTACTTCAACTGTAGTACTGCGCATTGGAATAGACGCAGGCCGCTTGAATAATGGCTAACGATATCATCTTATATTAAAAGAAACAATACTGAGCTCATTTGACTATCGTGTTGATGCCAGAATCTTTATATCAATCTTTTAAATTACGTACCTCAAAGGGATACATGGCAAAGCCTGAATAATGGACAGGCACCTCGTAATCAAAAGAGGTGTAACACGATCCTAATTAATTATGCTTCATCAAGAAGGTTGAAGTGATTGCCTTTCCATTCCCCTGAATTAATAAAGCAGAAACGAATATTTCTGCCGGAAAAACAGGTGAGTAGTTAACTTTAATCGACCTATCTAGTATCATTTATCGGAAGGAGCAAACAATGGTATAGGGATCCTTTCTTTCAAAGGAGACCAAGCGTTATTCCTTTTTAATTTAATGTAGCAATTTATTTAGTACTTTATCAACTTCAGGTTTCTTTTATTCAATTAATGTGCTAATGCTGTGGAATTCAGATCGTAAATTTATAACAACACAAGCATCTCGTCGCAGCTTCGACTACGAAATACAATCAGGCAAAGGAGAATAAAAAGTTTTTTTTCATATTAAAAGATTTGATAAAACAAGAGGAGTGGTCTGAATTTCATTATAACAATAACTAGCGGGAGTGCATTTGCCTCGAATTTCTCGTATACAACATGACGCAACACGTTCATTATAATATGACACATTTTGAGTTTATCTTCGCCGTATAAGAAGAAAATCGAGTATGCATATTAGAACAGTGCCTTCTCCCGGTCTCGGATTTTGTGCAAGATTCAACATTGATCAACAATTTTATTGATAAAACTATGCGCCAAATTTCATTGATCTAGCTTCTTGCGTTTATATACACACAGACTGTCAACACAAGGATTTATTTGATCCAAAATTTGTTAGAAATCTGCAAATTCATCAGAAATATACAAATTCATTTAGAAATCTTCAAGTCAAATTTCATTCATCCCGCTAATTCCGTTTTTAAGTTATCGTATTCACATGAACATCGACGGACAGACACACTTCCCGCAGACGGATTTCGTCCAAAATTTGAAGCAAATGCACAGTATTCCTGTAAAGGCAACATACTAAATCGTATCCATCCAGACTGTTGTTTTTTCAGTTATTGAGTTCAAAGACGGACATGATTCCAAAAATCAATTTTTTTTCAGGCTGAAAGAGAGCTAAAACTTTTAGATTCCTTAGAATGACGAGGTATGAATTTTTAACGAGTACAATACTTCGATTTTGTATATTTAGCATATGGGAGATTAAAAAGCTTTAGTACAAATTATGTTAAAAATAGGTTTTGAAAAATTTATTAAAATCAAATAAAAAAGCGTTAAAATATTATAGGTTTTTGTTTTTATTATATACTTTGAAGACATTGATCCTCTTAAAATTTGGTTTAATTTGCAATTAGTTAGGAATCGAATTAATATTTTGAAAAAGTCCCTTTGTCATGAGCATCTACTCCAAGTAGATGCTCATTGCTCACTATAAAATGATCTACGCATTTACTCTAAGGAGTAACTGAGTACCAAAATTCTAGGCCTTGTGGGTTTGGGTATTTCATGATGAGTCAATCACTGAATGGTGTTCGCCTTTTATTTTTACAGATTTCATTGTTTTAGTATTAATAAAAAAATTTTAAATTTAAATGCAACAAACGTTTTAAAAATGAAAATAAAACACAATAAAAGACTTTAGAGAAGTTCCATCTCTCCATAGTTCAAGGATTACAATGTCTGTTCCCCCTTCTCCTTGAGTAATTTTAAAACGAAACATTTAATCCGCCAAGATGAATCAAATAAAATATTAAGAAAAAGAAACTGGAGATTATATAAAGTTTATTTAGGCTTTCACAGATTTGGAGAAAACAAAGTTTATTTCTTTTTCACCAGCTAGTACACTGACATTAAACACCAATATGATCAATTTCGTAGCAATTTTCGTAATTATATCGATTCCCCATACGCTGATTAAATTTGAGGCAACTCTTAATTGCAATAATTAACACACAATTTCTTAAGCTGCATCATAGGATTACGATACAGACTTTTATAATCATATTATGTCTGGTTTGGTAAATTGCATAGAGTACTTATGAAGCAATTTTTTCTTTATTCTTGGTATCAGAACGTTCTTTATCTTTTCTAAAAATTGACTTAATAAGCACTTAACTTCTTCCAAGATGCCGCGTAGGGGTATAAATTTCTTTGTACAGAAATCGTTTCAAATTTAACATCAAATTTAGATATTTCTTGAGTTTTCGAAGAAAAAACCCATTCAAATTTTTAACAGTTTCTACAAGAAATCCAATTAAAATACTTAGTAAAGATGCTGTCTGATATTCATTTATTTACCATTCTTAAACGGATTGATGTAGGAAACTGAAGGATAATTTCTTACAACATTTAAATGTTGACGAAACGTTTGCAAATAATTTTTCCACACAAAGAACGAATTAAAATTTTTAAAACGAAGGCTCACACGGAGTTAACCCTGACATGCCTTTTGGCGTTCTAGGCACGTTGAATAAAAGTTGTTGCGACAGCTCGAGTTCTGAGGCCGGAGTCGCAATAGCCATCACCGGCGGCGACCCGACCTCTCCAGAAGGAGGCACGTACTATCACCGAAGGGAGGTAACTCGACCCCCACCATTATTGTACCCACCAGGGAAGCTTCTTAAAAGAAAGGTAATTTCTGAGGCAAGAAACATTCATCGTTGGAAATGTTTAGAAACGAATAATTTATCTTTGAAAATGATCCTGCGCAGTGTATCATGCATCTCAATGAGCTGGATTCTGAGTTCTATGGAAAAAGATAAACCTCCGAGAGCTGGTTTTGTTGAAGCGAGGATTGGGTAAATTCCTGGATGAATAGATTGGGCGAAATCAGAGAAAATATGAGAACTGCTCTGAATTTTAAGTACTCTGAGCAATAAAATCTTCTACAAATTTAGTTTTCATATTATAATTAGTAGTCTTCTGAAGGCCTCGAAGGAATTTAAGTTCTTGAATGTCAAATGACAAATATTCTACGATTTTCGCAAGCTAAAATGTTTACTTATTACTGTTATAACATTCAATAATATTATACTAATCAAGCTTTGCATATAAATAACAATTCACTTGGTTTACCGGTATTAGAACATGTTTGCAAACTTTGCATCAAAATAAAGATTTAAAAATATTCGGTAGTAAGAGGATTAATAAAAAATCTTAAATTGATTCATAAATTTTTTGCATTCTTTTGAAAAATGATATTTATTTTTCTTTTAACACAAAATGGCTTTCTCTTCGACGAGCCTTTAAGTAGTTATAAAATTGATAGTTTCATATATAAAATTTACCAGAAAAAGTAAGAAAAGTTACCAGAAAAGTAAGTTTCCGAAGTTTCAAAATTACAAATTACTGGTAGGTGACAGAAGATTGTGAACACTTTAGGATTTGCACATTTTTTTTCAAATATCTCCCGAAAGGCTGGGTGGATTTTCTTTGAACTTCGACCATATAAATAAGAAATTTGAACTCGCATTTCACAGCGAAGATTCGGTCACGAGGGCATTTAAGGGACCGACCAGAAATTGATGAATAAGAAATCTCGGCTCACCTCGTTCATCAGAAAGCTGATAATGATTTGCAACTTTCATGAATGTTTTAATTTTATGTGCGCAATATTTACATGCATTTTCGTAAACACAGCACGTATATTCGGGAAGATATAAAGGTTTTCTTAAAAAATCCTAAATTTTCCCGCATGTTTTTGCTTATAACATGCAGAGTTGTCAACCAAATCATACAAAACATACAGAATACATGGTAATATGTTAGCGAAGCATTGTATTAAAATGTAAAGTAAATACTCTGAATAATAAATAAAGTATGAGAACTTGTATGAAAAAAATTTTTACTGCGCATGTGAGAAGCATAGTATAATTTTTCTGTTATAATTTGGAAGCCAGACGTTTAGGGCAACTTTTATAAAAATTCCAGTTGAATACCATTAAGATTTAGAAAGATATCGGCATTGCAGATAGGTGAATTTCGGTTACACTCTAAGAGAAGCTAAATGATGAGGGTTCTTCTACAATATATTTTAAACCTAATATCTTATCTAATTTCTTGTATGTTAATTAAACCTAAATCTTCGAATAGTTATCGTGAAATGCACTTTAAGTAATGTATTTAATTTATAAGTATGCATGGGTATTCAGGGTATTCAACTTTCATAAAATTCAATACCATTGTTCGAAGATTAAAGTTAAAAAAATCATGACCTCTCATCATTTAGCTTCTCTTAGAGTACAACCAAAATTCTCCTATTTTCTATTCCGATATTTTTCTGAATTTTAACGGTATTTCACTTGAATGTTTTTATACAAGTTGCCTATATATCTGACTTCTGAATTATAAAAGTAAAATTACGCTACGTTTCGCATATGCGCAGTGGAAATATTATTTACTACAAATACTCCTATTTTATAATTTAAGAAATTAAATATGAACTCGGAAAGCAAGTTTTGGAAATTTTTTCCTATTTAGCTTCTACACTCGTTCAACACTATTTTAAATGAATGAAATCATTTTTATTGAGGAATGAAAACAAGAAACACTTCATTTTCATATTCGTTGCCTTGTAACACAAGCATGAATTTGAATTTTTATAATGTGAGAAACCGTGTTTCTACTTTGAAATTGAGAGACGTTATTATTCATGCAATGGATTCCATTCGAGAAAAGTTTCATAAATGATAGAAATATAATCTTTTCGCTTTACAGAACTCCAGGAACTCTGCTTATCATTTAAAGACTTATTGATATAGATAAGAACATTCGATTGCTTTTGAAATATTCATGAAAAGCGATGCATTTGGGGAAAATCCTTGGATCATTAATACAACTTGGTGTATAATGGATTAAGGCTTCTCTGAAAGGTAGTGAATGTCAGATTCGCCAATTTCACACCATTAATGGACCTTTCCTTTAACAGGCCCACTAAGTGGAAGGTATAAACAGTCACGTCAAATTATCAAGTATTACAGTCACGTCAAATTTCGGGAATCGCTAAGAGAACGAGAAAAGAAACTGGAATAATTTCGGACGATTTTAATGGAATGTGTCGCGTCGTATAGCAAATATTAATTTTCAATATTGTGACAAAATTGTCTTGTGGGTGTGCGTGAATGCAATCCAATAAGCAGGATTTAAAAAAATAAAGCTCTTTATTTTATAAATATTCTAGGAAAAGAAACGTAGCACAAGTATTAAAACAGCACTTGTAAAAATTCACAACAGAAATTACCGATAAATCTCAATGCAGCGCTCAAAGATTTCTTGTTAGCTCACTAGCTAGCTGATCAAAATCCAACTGACTCTTCTTGGCTTGAGAGCTTGCTTTTATACTTTTTCAACAGGAAGTGACTTCATTGCGTAGGAAGTGACGTAATCTCCAGAAAGTTCATGAAGCCAGTAGAAATAGGTTGACAATTCGATGTCTTTTTTAGATAACTCGTTTTGAAGCCAAAGTCGCCAACTCTGCCGAAAGTCGCCAAAATTGTCGCCAAGGTCGCCAAATTTATCGCCAAGTTTCTCTCCAAGATTAACATCTCAAGGAAACAACTTTATAGCTTTGTAACAATATATTTAAACTAGATGGAATATCTGACTGCTCAGTTAGCTTTTTGTTTGACCACTGCATTCGTTTCCAGGGCAGTAGGACCTCGATTACCCGAGCTGATTTGGACCACAATCACCCCCGATAATCAAAACTCGGTTAACCGAGAAAAAAATTAAGTCATGATTTCTTTTCTTTCGACAAGGTTACCCAAAATTGTTTTCAGTTCTCTCTTAATCTTTTAAATTTTTTTGCTTTAAAAATCGCTTGGAAAAACTTTTACATCTAAAGAAGAATTTTCCCTGGCATCCCTTCAGACTGTTATTATAAGTGTAAAAAATGTACTTTCAATACATAATAATATCCTAGAATAAGCATACTAACCATTTTAATGAGAAATTGAATATTACCTTGAGAAAATAACATTTACTTGAAGGGAAGTATAAGGTGTACCCAAATGAAAAGGAGACCTTAGCTGTATCGGCGTTGTATCAAATCCCAGTGAGTTAATATGCTAGCCGATAGATGGCGTGGTGATATTCCCAGTTGCACCTGCGTAGTTAACGGCCTCGCATCAATATCCTCAATTCTGGAGAGTTGTTTCCGCAGTTCGTTGCATGATAGATTCCTCCAGATCAGAACAAAGAGCAGTTATCCAATTTCTTCGCGCAGAAGGGGAGCATGCTTCACAAAATTATAGCAGGATTAAAGAGGTGTACGGAGAGCAGTGTCTCTCACGGTGCACCATATTCCGGTGGTATCAGCGTTATGAGGTGGGACGCGAAAACATCAAGGACTTGCCACGCCCTGGGCAGGCGCACGTTGTGATCAATTGTGCCCCGATTTCGGCTGTGGATGCGCTCATACGGCAGAACCGTCGGATCACCACACGTGAAATTGCTGTTGAACTGTCGATAAGCAAAGGACCTGTGCATCACATAATCCACAAAAAGCTTGGTTATGGCAAAGTTTGTGCACAGTGGGTGCCCAAGCATCTGTCAGAAAATCAGAAGACGACGAAAATGCATGATTGTCTGACCCAGCAGTTTCTACACTGAAGCCATCCACTCCCTTCCTACGCGCTGGGATCAGTGTACCAATGTCAATGGCGATTATTCATAGTTGTGCTGTTCCACGTGAACTGTAATTAGAATATTGTTATTAAAATTTCTTTACATATAACTGTGGTCTCCTTTTCATTTGGGTACACCTTATATGTAAAGACCTTTAATGGCGAGTTCATTTTAGGTACACTCTTTAGAAGGAATTAATATCGCAGAAAAATAGAGATTGTTAAATGTAATTGGATATTGTTGATTGGTTTGTTGACATTCTCCATCTCGATTGTTGATTTGTCAAAAATGAGTTTAATTTTTCAAGTCCCGCCGGAAAGTATCGCACGATATTTATAACAGAAGAAATTGCTGAAATTTGGCTATGAAGAAAACATTTCTGTTTAATTAAGATGCCGTATTATTTAACCATTCCTTATTAAATGTGAGAAAAAATGAAACTTGAGTATATTTTTCTCTGTAGTTAGACACAGCACATATGAAAAATGCCCAGTATGAAATGGGTGTTTACTGTTATGTAAAGCGCCCATTTCAAAATCCCAAATACTCTAAAAATATTTATCATTTGCTTTCCGAGTTAAAAATACTTTTCTAAACACCCTCCTATCATAAGTAAAATTAATGAGAGAGGGGAAAAAAGGCTTGGAATTTTCCAGAAAATGGGATGTCACTTTCACACTACAAAACCACCAATTAAAATACAACAAACGAGGGCGATAATCATTTCAGTCATGCAAAAGAACAGTAAAAAGAGAATTTTAAATTGTATTTTTATACTTAATTTCTCAAGCTGCTCTAAAACTGAAGAGCTTTTCTTTCGAACACGCACTTGAAACTAATGGGTTTGCTGCGCATTCTCATCTAATGAGTCTAGGGGACTAGTTAACTGTTATTTCCGAATCGCAGAGGCTGTATTAGTGTTGTGAGAGGTGCAGGCCACTACTCGACGATAATTTGAGGAGAAATGGGGCTATTTTCTAGAGAGTGAAACTAAGAAAATCATTTCTCTTTTCTTCCATTGCGAATGGATGAGTGCGATAATGATGTACCTGCTGCTCTTAACTTCTTCCTCTTCAGAAAAAAATGGAGGAGAACGATATAGGACAAAACGAAATTTATATCTTGAAGATAAAACGCGGATTTGTTCCGGATTTTATAGGGTTCAAAATGTAGTTTGAATGTGAAATTTTGAAATATCTTGAAGATTTATACGCCTTTCGATTATTCTGAAGATTAGAAAGATCTAACTGATAAAAAAATAAGATTTTTATGCATAAAGATTTAAATAGATTTGAATCACTTACCTAAAAAATGTATGAGAATTAAACAACAATTTCAAATGACATATAATTTAAGAAAAAAGATTTTTCTTTGGATCCCACTTATATATTCCTCTTATTAAAATTCCAGAAGATCAAAAATTCAGTGACGAAGTGTTTATCCAACTGAAATTGATAGAAATGAAAATAAAAATAATTCTAGTTTCTAGTTGAAGTTTTCAATTGGAAATGAGATCTTGCACATATATTTTCTGTAAGGTAAAAATGACAGCTTGTGTGTTTCACATGCTAATTTATAAGAAGAAGAATCTACAAAGATAGTCTTTTATTTAGTATTACATTCGTTGCATGAAGAAAAGTTAACATTTAAGCCTTTTCTGTTTCAAAATGGATGATGAAGAAAACCGAAGAAAATTATCGGATGATTCACGCATCTAGGAGTTCCTGATAGTGACATCTTTATAGAACTGTATTTATTTTGATATTTATTAGACGTTTTTAAGCAACAAAATAATGTTTTGTCATTAACAATCTTAATGTTAAAATATGGGTGTATGTATCTTGGTTTGTTTATTTGTTACGGATAAAATGTTTTTTTCCTGTCCTGAAAAAATAAGAAGGGACAATAATGTGAAATATTCTAAAATTCATAAGATCATGGTTTAGGTATAGAAAAATTGTTTAAAATAATTTCAATAATTTTATCTACTATATCCTTTTTAAAAAAAGATATTAGTCTTTCTTTTGCCTTGAATACAGCTCCTATTTAGATGTGGTTTAAGTTTCCTTCTCAGCTACTGAATCAGGGGACATAGTTCAAAATCACTGTTTTTATTTTAAATATTTGCAGAAAAGAAAAGTGTAAACTAAGATAAATTAATGCTAATAAACTAATGTAATTCAAACTATGCCATCGTGAAAAATAAAAGGAACTACCAGAATTATTATAAATTTTGAAGAATAAAAATTTTCAAACCTGCAGGAGGTTTATTTTTTCTCAATATCTGCTAGTTTATAGGCCGCGGTGGCTACTGGTAATGTCTCGACCTCGGGCTCGGAAGGCCGCAAGTTCGAAACCCGATTCCACCAAAGATCCGTCGTGTATGGCAGTGGTCCCCAACCCCCGGGCCGCGGACGGGCACCGGTCCGTGGATCAAATGGTACCGGGCCGCCCAAGGAACATTAAATTATTTCCATTTTTATAAGCTTTTATTCAACTTGATTGTCTTCCTTCAAATCTTGTGATCGATTTCTTACCCCCAGATGGAACCGTCTCGTTGAAAAGAAGCAAACTCAGGGTTCTCATTGATTTAGCGTTCTAGTGAGTTAAAATGTTAAATCACTTTATATTCATATTTTGGTGTAACTATATTTTATTTTGAATGTGCTTAAATATTTGTTTATTAAAAAACCAATTATTAAAAATTGTTTTTTTAAAGTTTAAATACAATTAAATTAAAAATTTTTAAATCGAAACAATCTAAAATATAAACAGCGGGCCGCGGTAAAATTATCAAACGTCGACCGGTCCGTGGCAATAAAAAGGTTGGGGAACACTGGTGTATGGGGCCTGTTGCAAGCCAAATCATACGTAGTGGACAAAAATCCTCCCGTTGGTGTGGCGAGGAAATTTGGAGAGGGGTGGTGCCAGCCTAGGCGTCGCTATCCGATCGCGGTTCAAGATTACGAGGTCAGTCTTTAAATAGCTCTCGTGCTGCTTCAGAACGGGACGCTAACCTAACCTAACCTGTACATTTGCAGGTTTAATGAAAAGAAATCAGATAAATTCAGCAGCTCTAACATTTAGTAAGACTGAAATGGACCCAAAGAGATTGTCCACATATGGTAAGAGTTATCTGTACACCCCATATGCTATTTTGTAAGTCTTATTTTAGCACTGATGTGATGGATTCAATATCATATTCTGCAGTACCAATTTTGCTTTAAACGCAGTTTGAACTCTTGATTTGTGAATCCTTTCCAAAAGTGTCTTACGTATCAGTTACATAGCAAGATACTTTTTGGTGTTACTTATTGAAACACAAGCATTTGAAATTAAACCCCAAAAGACAGACGAGAAATATCAGTCTACATAACATTTTAATTAAATGTACAGATCCAAAACTCTCATTTAAAAGTTTTAATAAGTATTTGTTTTCAAAATTCTTCAAAAATTAATCAAAATTAATTTCTGCTAAAATTATTTAACGATTTAAGTTTTTTCTAGAATAACCGAAGAAAATACAGATTATTAATTTAAGTTTTGACATTTCTTTATATAATTTTCTGAAAAATATATCTTGAGATCCTGCTAGAAGATTTAAAAGAAATATCGCACTCGAAACTATTTTTATTCTGAAAACAACATTAAGGCAATTTTTAGGTGTTATTAAATCCTTTGTTACTATAGTAATCCCCTTTTTTGAGAACTGGACGCAAATTTAATTAAAATCTTTCGGTTTCATGAAATAACAATTTTCCATTTATTTCAAAGACGAAAAAACACCACAAAATTAAAAATTGTTTGAAATCGTTTTCGCTGTTTTAATTGAATAAAGATACAAAACAAACCGCGGTAATTTCTTATTTACTTAGCGAGATTATATGGAATTATTTAAAAAAGGATTAAGAAAAAGGGAGAAATTTTGATTAGTTGAAAAGCAATTTTTGGATTTAAGTTTTCCAACATAAATTAGCACTACTATAAAATTGTTACAGACTAGAATTTGATCTCGCAATAATATTTTAAAGACGGCAGAAAATACGTCCTCTGTCAAGGTTTTTCCCCATAGAAAATGTATAGTGGAGAAGTGATTTTTCGATTTCACAGGAAAATGGAGGATGGTGGTGGGCAGGCGACTCTTGATGACATATACAGACGTCATATGCTTTCATATGAAATAAAAAGTGTCGAAATCGGCCTGGTGGTGGGGGCTGGGGGACTCTGTCAAGGTTTTTCCTCATAGACAATGTATAGTGGAGAAGTGATTTTTCGATTTCACAGCAAAATGGAGGATGGTGGTGGGCAGGCGACTCTTGATGACATATACAGACGTCATATGCTTTCATATCAAATAAAAAGTGTCGAAATCGGCCTTGTGGTTGGGGCTGGGGGACTCTGTCAAGGTTTTTCCTCATAGACAATGTATAGTGGAGAAGTGATTTTTCGATTTCACAGGAAAATGGAGGATGGTGGTGGGCAGGCTACCCTTGATGGCATTCCTAGACGTCATGAGCTTTCATATGAAATAAAAACTGTCGAAATCAGCCTCGTGGTTGGGGAACTGTCTGAAGGTTTTACCAAATTATTTTAACCCTTTGCAGTCGGAATAGTTAAAAGTTATAATTAGTTGCATAGATATTCACTGATTAACAAAAGCTCGTATTATTGCTTTGGAACGTAAAAAATATTTTGTGTAAGTTCATTTTTCATGAAAAATTAAAAATTATTCTACAAATTCTTACAACTTTGTAGGTAGTTTTTTTAACCATCAAGAAACATAAAAATGATGCACCGTCTAGAATGTTGCCTGAAAGGCGACATCCGAGTGCAAAGGGTTAAATTTATAGATTTCTAGAACGTCATTATGCGACCAAAGTGTTTATTAATATCTTTTGTGGTTTTTGAAGTTTAAAGATAGCAGCTCTATTCAGAAGCAGTAAAATAGCTTACCATAATAATGAAAGTTTGTGCTATTTTAAAACAATCGAATGCGCTTGAAAGTAATAAATTTCTGAGCATGTGGTAGATTCATTCCGATGTCTGGATATATTTTCAGAAGATGGCAATGTGATAGCTTTTCCTGCGGCCGCTGAGACGGTGATTTGATTACGTTTCGATATAGAATCAAGCTGTTTCAACTTCATGAACTAATTAAGTAATTGTGTCAAAATGTTGTTCAAATTTATTCAACCTTTAGAATAGAATGCAGCATTCAGTTTACAATGCAAACCAGAGAGTAATTTTGATGCATTTAGCAATATTAAATATATGCATTCAGCAGAAATCTGAGTGGGGTTTGGATGAAATTATCTTGATAGTGTGCTTGTAGCCTGGATAATGTCTGTAAAATGTGTCATACTGGGTGTACAGAAATGAAGTGACACATTTCAAAACTTAATTTAAAAAAAACTAAAAATGTTGGATCTACGTTTTTTTTAAAAAATAAGAGCTCATATCAAAAAGTTTTTTTTCAGGTAGGTAACGCGGCGTTAAGCCGTTCTAAATTTGTTACAGCTAGAAAATTCCGTATGCAATGGCTGCCGATCAGCAGAAGCCGATGAGTGTTTTCTGGTTTCTTTTTTTAATGTTTCTTAAATATCACGAAAACTCTTCAGTTTTCACACCACATATGAATTAACAAATTAAAGAGCGTAAAATTCCCTATACATACATGCTTTTATTTTCTTTCCAGTTTTAATATTTTCTCAGATAATGGCTCTAAACAAATATTTGATTTCCAGTAATTTACGACCCCCTAGACCACCGAAATAGCATGTTACCTATCTGAAAAAAAACATTTTGAGATGTGCTCTCATTTTTTAAAAAAATCGTAGTTCCAACATTTTTAGTTTTTTAAAATTAATTTTTGAAATGTGTCTCTTCATTTGTGTACACCCTGTATGTCATGCAACATGCATGATACAAAAATAGTTCAAAGCACTCGACATATCAAATCGTTGGACCTAGACCTACCAAATTTGACCCGTAATTATTTATTGGGAAAGAAGTGCTCAATAAGAAAGGGTTTTTAAAAGTTTTAATTGAAAATCAATCGAAAATTTAACGTTTTTCCTCATTAACTTCTGGGCATTATAATTACAAAACCCACTTTACACCACTGCAAAATTCAAAAATTATCTTGTCAGTGACACCATTTTTATTTTCGTCCAAATTTTTCTCTATTTTTAATAAATTTTTAAAAATATTTTAAATGCATTTTACAATAATACTTTTCATCCTTTTAAACATTGCGTTTAAACACACGTGCGTTGCGACGATAACAAATGTATTCTTTTATATGCGCGCATATGGTTGCCGCAACTAACCCTTTAAAGGGACATTTTTTTCTACTAGTGGCATAATGAAACAACTTTGGGATTGCGATTGATTTAAGAAAGAAATTCATTTAATTTATTGGACGACATTAATTTTTTGTTACTTACTCAAATTAATTAATAATTAATTATCAAGTCAAGCCACTTCCTTATAGTTTGAGATAAGAAAGAGGATCATCTAGATTTTTATTTCATCAACAAATTTGGCGAGAACTTAAGCCAACCTTTAATATGGCGTTTAAAAATTGATGAATTTGGTGGAAGTATACATTCCACGCCCTTAGAAAGGGGCAATTGTGAAATTTGCTATAATTAAGAGTAATATAAAACTCGAAAAAAAAAATAATTTGAACATCAAATCCACAGTACTGAACAAAGCTTTTTTTAAAAATTTTAACACGCCAAAGGGCTTTTTTGACATAATGTTTTTTGACTGGCATTCTTTCTGTAAATTTCGTGATGCAAAAATTTTTACGCGCCGGAAACTTATCATTCAACGCTGCTTCGGACTGGAGGTTCGAATATCATTCAAATTTTTTTCCGTTGAAGAAATTTATCGCACTGATATAATTATAACAACAATATTGAAAAAAGAAATCAACGGGAGGCTGTCTCTGCGAAACGGCCGCTGGGATTGAGGGGCGTAGACTTACTTACCTTAGTAAACTGTGACTTTCTGTGACTAAAGTAGCTCCATGTGACTATTAACTCTGTAGTCTATAGTGACTATTAACTCTGTAGTCTATAGTGACTATTAGTCTAGTGTGATTATGTGACTCTATCAATGTAAAATTCTTCGTGAATTTCACCAAATTTGCAACTCGACTATGATTAAACCGTAATTCCAATTTCTAAATTTCTTTTTGCAATCTTCAATGTCTGCCTTTCTCTGTTAAATGAAACTAAAACCAACTCTCTATGTTATTTTGTTGCTGAGAGTTAAGCGTTTAACTTTAGCGCGAAAAGCGTCATAATTTTTCTTGTCCCGACACCCCATTAGACCACTATGGAGAGACGTAAGTCTACGCCAAGAAATTTCTTTGTCGCATAAGCGAAATACCTATTTTTCCGATATTAGGATTTATTGGTTGTAAATACCACCACAGATATTTAGGCGTATAATGAATAAGCTTCTGCTGTATCGGCCACTTATTTTTATCTCATTCTATCTTTTTATACAAGTAATGGATTTCTTCTGTTACAGTTAAAAAATCGAATACAAAATTTGGATTTTATGCTTTCTGGATTTGAAAAATTTCCCATCGAACTTTAATAGTTCTGTTGCAATTAAAGATCCATGACATTTTTTTCAATAAAAAACGTTTGATGCAAACTCCGATATAAAGTTTTAAATCATCACAATTGTAACTATAAATAAACGGTAACCAAATAACAGTTTTGTAAACTCCTAGCATAAAGCATTAAAATGGTAAGTGAAGTGAAGTTTTTTAGAGCAATGAAAAATCATTTCATATCTGCATTAACAGTCTGAAAAGATAATTCTATCCGACAAAATCAATTTTCCAAAATGAAAAGTCGTTTTTTGTAAATATTACAAATTTCTACTGTTTTTTTCCTACTTATCCTCCAAACTTAAACGAAGAAAGCCTATTCCTTTTGTCAACAATATCATAATTGAGGTAAATCTTTTATAAGTTTAATGAGTTTTGAAAAGCTTTGAAAGCAATGAAAATGGAGATGCTAATGGACAGTTTCAATTTTACTTTTATTTATCGTAATTCACTAGGTTAAAAATATTCCACTGGAATCTGTTTAATGAAATTGCGAAAGTAAAGTGAGCTATTTATATTCAGTCACGATTTCATTTGATTGAAATGCAAGCTATGAATAAATCAGGATAAGAAATAAATCTTATTATTAATAGGTAGCTTCTTTTAGAGATCATTAAGTTTCATGGGATTAAATGAAGTAATGAATAAGAAATCGACTGTCTCATTAGCATTTCATTGCTTCTCTGTTTTTTTAATGAGCTTTGGTTTCGCTGTGTGTTTTTATTTGGTTATAAACTATATGGTTATTGAGATATTAAATTTTTAGTAGTGTTTAGAGTATTTTTGAAAAGGCTTCATAATAAAATTATAAATTTAATAAAAGCAATTTTGGAAAATACGATTTTATAAATGTACATGAAATGAAATGTAGAAATTCTATTTCCCACGTTATAGCTTTTAATTTATAATTCATTATTATAAACATTATGCAATCTTGAAAACATATTTTCTATAATTCAATACAAGGTGGCGCCTTGTGTATGGGATCGAAATGTAGTTTTATTTGATTAGCATCTGTCATGATTTTTTTAGCATATTGTCATCAAGAATGCACAAGTGTGCAGCATTTGAAAGTTATAGCACATCGAGAAATGAGGGAAAAATCGATTACGAATTCAATTGATACAAATATGAAACAAGTCGGGTTACATAAAAGTGAATAAGAAACCAAAAAACACCTTCTGAAATCTCTGACTGAATATAAATATGGTTAAGATTGATTTTGAAATTTGTTATGAGAAATTTCATACAATCAAGAAATTAAAAGTATTTTTATTAATACAGATAAATTCATTTAGTATCAAACAAGCATCCGGGGGGCACTACTACTACGCCACATCACAGGCCCGTTCCTAGAGCGTAGATCACTCCTGATCAGTTTGGAATGGATGGTGAGTGGGAATGGGGGGGGGGGGGGGGCGGGGGTGGTTCTTAAAAAAGCATAAGAAGAAATATTTAAAAACAATTTGAAAAAAGATTTAAATGGGTGGGAATATTTATAAAGTATTCGAATTCATGAAAAAGCAACAGCAAAATTGCTTCTGAACTAGCATTCGACAACATTTTCTTTTGGTAAACTGCGTCATTCAAGGAGGGGAATGGAAGAACTTAAAGCTATCAGCATAAATCTTACATACGAAGTGTTAACTAGCTGGAATACCAAAAGAGAAAAAAAATGAATCCAAATATAAAATACAAAAACAGCACGCACCGTTTAAATATGTTCTCTTGAATAGGGTGACATGTAAAAATGGAAGATCAAGTATCAACAGACAATAAGAAAAAAAGAAAACAATAAAAATATAAGACATACCAAAAAAGGGGTAAACTACTCAAACACGCACTCTTCTACAAGGGGGGAGGCACTGCGAATACATGGATATAAGAGGCCACCGTATAAGTTAGCGAGCTATCGCTTCCCCTAGGGGTATATTAATGGCGGAGCGGGTTCCCCTCAGCAGTGATAGTACGTACCTCCTTCGAGAGGGGTCGGGCCGTGGCCGGTGATGGCTGCTAGGACTCCTACCTCAATACTAGAGCTATCGCAGCGGCTGTCATTCAGTTTACCCGGAATCTTTGGCTGGGCGGGGATGATCCAGTTTTCTGATTATCAAACAAGCAAACAAATAAACAACCAAAAAGGCATAACCTTTTGGATCAATTTAAAATTAAATGCTTTATGAAATTATTTTCGTATTTGATCCTCCTAATCAGTCAGTTTATTAAGTTGAAGCATTTGGGAATATAAGAAGGATATATAGTGGTGGCGGGGTGCAGAAGCGTTAACATTTCTTGTTGATTATTTTTCTATGATTAATCTTTCTTTCCCGAGCTTCTTTGAAGAAATGAATACGAATTCAGTAGATTTTAATCAGATTTCACTTGTTAGATGACAAAAATGTTGCGAAAATTGGGTAATCCTTTAATTTTTTGAGCAATGTTTAAGCACAATACTGTTAAGCATGACATTAGAGGAAGAACGGACGACGAGAACAATAAAAACATAGTTAGAAATTGTGTTTCAAAACACTTTTATTTTAGATTTTTTTACCGAGGTTTCGCGCAGTATAGCTTCATATGGCTTTTGTGCCATAAAACCCGCAACAAACAAGCAAACAATTGAAAACGCTTTCAAAAATTAATTAAAATTAAGAAGAATTTTGCAAGAAAATGAAATTAGTATCATTGGAAAGTCATTTTTTTGAAATTTAAGATGATGTTAAAATGGTAGCTAAGCGATAATATGGTTTGAAGTTATGGAGGAAAAACGTTAAAATTTAAGGTAATTTTTACTTAATTAAAATTTCGAAAAATCCTTTCTTAGTGAGCCCCTACTACCCAAGAAGCAACCACCTGCCAAATTTCAAGTTTCTAGTCCCAGTGGTTTGGGAGAGTTTTCAATGAATCAGTGAGTGACTTTCTCTTCTTTAAAGGGAAAGTCAGGTAAGACGACGAAGAGTATAAGATGACAAATTGTATTTTTCTCGAAAATTACCCTAGATGAATGCCCCGATTCTGAAATATCAGAGACCTGCAGCGACCAGCTAAAGATTTTACCCCGTTATTAGTGTGATTCACAGTACGCGGTATTGTGTTTTTGAGTTGTTCCTACGCAACTTTTGGTTGCTGCTTGGTAAGGGAAAGTGTAAAAGGACCAAATATTTTTTTATTTATGAATGTGATATTCATAAAGAGCTAATCAAAACGTGTTCAATGTTGTATTATGTAAATTTTTTCTGAGGAGCTGATGTCCTTCGATGTTTCTTTGAAATAAAAAGGTGAAGTTGGGTATTGAGTTGGATATTGGAAGTTTGCGAATTGGGTGGAGGGTAAGATGACGAACCTCTCCACGCTCATTCATGAGCTTGTCGTGCTACCTGACTGCCACTTGCCTTTCATGCAACTCCCTGGCACTCCAGTGAAAAAATGAGCATCTTATTAAAAAAGGAGAAAGAGGAAAAAGAAGATAAACAAAAACCGTGACAGTTGAAGAAGTATGAAGTTAATAAAACTAAACGCAACAACTTGCTAAAAATTCTACAAAAAAGAAGAAAGTAGCTAAGCGACACCTCGACTTCTAATGATCTGAATCTGAAGACTCAACTCGTTCATTTGAATTTCCTTTCTTTGACGCTGATGACAATCTGGACCTAGAGTACCTCGATAATTTAGAATGCATTATTTGCAGTGAGCAAGGACAAACGGAATTGGGATTCCAATGTTTTATGTGTAAGCTCTGGCCCCATTCCACCTGTACTGGCTGGAATAAAATCCAAGCCCATGGCGATGCGATTTTTGTAATTGATTTCATTTCTTAAGATCTGAATCTAAAATTTCGATTGAAAATATTTCATTTGTTTTATGCTGTTACTTTAGTCCGATTATGTGTGTTTTCTGTTACGTGCTATTTGTTACGATCAAGATGTGATCCCAACAGTTTTTAATAGTTTTTCGATAACATATGATGTTGAATTAAATTGTTATCTCGGTTTGTCTTCTTACCCGACACCATTCATCATCTTACCCGCACAGTCGGGTAAGATGACGAAAATTAAGTATTTTTTTCTAAAATGAAATTTTGGGATCTCAAATTTGAAAATAAAAATAGAAAAAAATATCACTTTAAAGTAAAGAGTTTCAAGAAGATTTTGCAGAAACAATAATCTTCCTGCAACGAATATCGAGATCAGGAAAAATCCCCAAAGCTTAAGGTTGTCATCTTACCCGACTTTCCCCTATATAGGTAGAAATATTACTTTCACTGTAAATGTTTAGTTTGTGTTCCAGTTAATTTAGTTAAATTCAATTTTTGTACACTTTCACTTGATTTGTTTCATGTTTGTAAAGGCGGAATTTGTAATCGATTTTACACTTACTTTCTTGTATCCTGCAGTTTTGAAATTTTGTACACGTGTATGTTGTCGGTGGCAATACAATATTTTAACATTTTTACAACTTATTTATCAGTTATCGATTAGATCTGTTAAAGTTTGATTCCACGCGAGTGGCTCAAAACTGCAGATTTAAGATTTCATAACAATTATAATAAAGATTTTTAAATAAAAGAATGAAAAGTAGAAAATAATTAAAATAAAAGATAGACTACTTAACACACTAATAAAAGTTTCTTTTTAAAAGTTGGTTTTATTAAATTTGTTTCTAATGTGAACATTTCGTCGAAGCTCCATTTCACATAATTGTAGAAACATATCCACTATTAAATGGGACTAAAATTACTCTGAGGTTTGCGTGATGCAGAACTGTATTTCCCGAGAGTAATTGCACTTCATTAGAACGAGATGCCGAAACACACAGTGTAGTTATTGAGAATTCAATTCTAAGGATTCGACAAATTTAGGAGACATTTTAACACCGCTCCTTAATTAATTCAGAATGTTGAAATTCCTGTGAGGCTGAATCGAAACATGTCATCAAATAAACGATTTCGCGGCCGAAAGGATGGCAACACAGTTGCTACTTTCTCGAAATAAATTGTGATATTGGAGTGAGTCTATCACTTATTTGGAGAATATTTCTCCATAGATATAGAAAGATGCTATTGTTGAAATGTAATAATTTCAAACATTTCAATTTGAAACAATGGAAAATGCACTAGTGCATTCATAAGTTAAATGAAGTTTCGACAAAAGTAAAAGAAATTTATCCGTTATCTGAACGGAATATACTATCAGAAATCTCATGAATGAATCATATATGAAACCTTTTTATTTTACATAATTACTTAACAAATGCCTTGCAAAGTTTTGTTTCATTGCTAACTGTTTTCATTTAATTGAAACATTTTTTTATGAATAATAATAAAAAAATGTGCGTTTTGTAACAATCAAATTTCGCTGGTTATAAAGTAACATCATGAATAAGATTTTGTTAAAGTAAAGAAAATATCATTTAGAAAAATGTAAAGATAATCTGAATCCAAGCAACAATAAAAAACGAATTCTATTTCACAAATCAATTTCATTTGAAAATAGTTACTTTGTTATGTCTCAAAAATTTTGCACTATTAATGTTGTTTTTTTAAAAAAGAGCCGTTTTCATTATATGGAAGAAATCTGCATGGTTCTTTTTCTGCTGTGCATTCACTTTCCAATACTTCAAGTTACAATAGATTAAAATTTCAGAAGACATATTTTTGTTAAAATAAAACTATTCAAAATGACATTAGATTACAAGAACTGTAATTTCTTTATTTGATGGCTTTTCTTGAAATACATTAATATCCTCAAAACATTTCATAAAAGAAATCAAATTAGTCATTGTTGAAACCGGCACTTTTATATTTCGGGGTGGCATAACTAAGTTATAAATAATATCTGATTTGAAAGGTACCACATAAAAGGTGAATTTTGGAACTTTGATGGGGCATCAAAAATAAAAACCATATATAATTTCTCTACGTTAGTTTATCTTCAGAATAAAATAATCCGTAACAAATAATAAATTTAATATCGCTTTCTTTTTAATGCCTTAGTTCTTAAATTTTCGATGCTATAGCAGCCTTCGGATTCATAGTTTGAAAGAAATTCACGCATAGAGTCACCAATGTAAAGGGATTGTTAGATTGTATCCTGCATTTACAGGCAACTCTAGAATGCGAGAGCTACTCGAAGTTACTTTCAACAAGTATTGCGTGTTCACTGGCATGTGCAGGACTTCAAAGAACGAACTCATATCGGTAACAAACTAACTTAAATAAACATAACAAGGATTAAAATAAGGTTAACATAAATAATCACAAACTCAACATGTTGACATTGAGCATGGATGATTGGAGAAAGAGAGTGCTACAGACGATACACGAAGTTTTTATACAACTTGACTCTCTAGAGCGCAGGCGCAAGGTGCACGGCATACGTAAGAATGAAGTACTGTTGCCACGCATGTTCTTTACATATAAAGGATTGAGATTTGCATATAAGGTTAGATTAGAATGGTATTGAATTTATTCATGACAAAGCATTTTACTTTAGCTTTTAATTTACTGTAATGTGATGATTAAATGTTTTACGTACTTTTTTGCATATATGAACATTTTTGAAAAATTGTATACTATAGAAATAGTATATTACAAAGAAGCTTCCTATTTCTACAGTATTCCTATTAATGATAGTGAATGATGTTGATAATGATAATTAATTAGCAGCAAAAATTAGGAGTTTGAAATGATGAGAAATTTTTTCTCTTTTTAAATTCAGATCTCTATGAAATTTAATTAAATACTGGGTATTTTAAACTGACACTACTTAGAGCCATTTATAGCTCGATCTAATCTATCAACTGAAATGCTAGAAAATCTGGTAGGTGGGCTAATAACGACATGAGGAAAAAGATTCAGTGAAAAAAAAATTAGTTCCAAAAGTCGCCGATGGGGAAATTGTGGCTCTGTTGTATTCCACACGACTGAGAATTAGACAAAGGAATAACAAAAAAAAAGACAGGTCCACACTGCTTTAATGCAGCATAAGAACTGCACCAAAGGGTTAGAGACATGATATTTCAGTGTACGATTAGCACTTCATTCAATGAAAGCACTGCCTCGACGAGGGCATAGACCTCTTTCAATGTGACCAACCTTCTCGTGGACCACACATTGCTTCTTTTTTGCAACATTCCCGACAGCAGAACATAACATGTCACCAGGAGGTCTCAGCACAGCCCGTGATAAGCCCTTTTAAGCTCTTCAAGGGGACCCCACCGAGATAGACTTTAGGCTTTGGAATAACCCACAAGAAAGATACATGAGGTTAGATCAGGGGGAAATGGACATGGAGAATGTTGTGAACAGGATAAAATATGTGATCCCCGAGAAGGGTTTCACATTGAAAGAGGTCTATGAGCTTGTCTAGTATGTGCTGTTTTTGAATGAAGTGATAATGGTGCACTGAAATATCATCTCTCTAACTTTTTGGTGCAGTTCATATGCTGCATTAAAGCGGTGTTGCACTGAAATGTTTTCTTTGTTATTCCTTTGTCTGACTACAACAGCGCAACATTTTCCTCCATCGGCGACTTTCGGAACTAATTTTTTTTCAAGGAATCTTTTCTCCCATATCGTTATTAATCCTCCTACCAAATTTGGTGGCATTTCAGCAAATGCATCGGTGTGCAAAAATTAAGGACCGTTTTGTAAAATAGAAAAAAATTTCAATTTAAACAAAAACTATGGTTCAAAATCAGTTGTGGAGAATCGTGTAACTTAAAATAGAGTATCATACACATTTTACAGTGAAGACTCGGTCACGAGAGCAATTCGGAGGGGGACCAGAAAGTGTTGAAGACGGAAAGGGATTTCGATTCATAGAAAGCTGATAACGAGATGAAACTTTCATCAATGGTTATGTTTGATGGGCATAATATTTACATGCGTTTTCGCATGCAGAGTTTTCATTCAAATTATACAAAACTTCCCAAAAACTCGACAATATGTTACAAAAGTATTGTTTTAAAATTTAAAGTAAATACTTTGAATATTAGAGGAAATATGAGTATTTGCACTGAATAATTTTTAATTGGCATGCGCGAGACGTAGCATAATTTTTCTTTTATAACTTCAAAGCCAGATATATAGAGCAACTAATAAAAAAATTCCAGCTAAATCTGAATTAAAATTCAGAAACATGTTGGCATTTCAGTGAGGTGAATTTAAATTTCTCTTTGAGAGAAGCTAAGTGATGAGAGTTTTTTCACAAATTGATACTTTTGAAACTTGAATCTTCGAACAGTAACATTAAATTTTAGGAACGTTGAATATCCTGAATACCCATGTACACTTATAAATTAAATACATTATTTAAATTGCATTTCGTCGGACACTTTTCGAAGATTCAAGTTAAAAACATATCAGTTTGTGCAAGAATCCTCATCATTTAGACTCTATTAAAGAGAAATTTAAATTCACCTCACTGAAATACCGATATCTTTCTGAATTTTAACGGATTCAACTGGAATTTTTTTATAATTTGCTCTGTATATTTGGCTTTGAAGTTATAAAAGAAAAATAACGCTAAGTCTCGCACATGCGGAGTAAAAAATTATTTAGTACAAATACTCATACTTCCTCTAATATTCAACGCATTTACTTCAAATTTTCATACAATATTTCTATAACATATTGTCAAGTTTTCTGCAAGTTTCGTATAATTGGAATGAAAACTACGCATGTTATAAGCAAAAAACATTCGTTGCTTTAAAAATTTAGGATTTTGTAAAGACACCTTTATATCTTCCTGAATATTTGTGCTATGTTTACGAAAATGCCTTTAAATATTATGCACATCAAACATAACCATCGATGAATGTTTCATCTCGTTATCAGCTTTCTGTTAAATGTGATGAGTTGAAATCCCTTTCCGTCTTCATCATTTGTCGACCCCCTAATTGCCCTCGTGACCAAATCTTCATTGTAAAATGTGTATTATACTCGATTTTATGTCACACGATTCTCCACAACTGATTATGAATCATAGTTTTTGTATTAATTGCAAATTTTTCGCATGTCACGAAATGGTCTTTATTTTTACACACCAGCTACAGATGTCTCTGAGTAATCTCAGTTTTAAAAATAAACCCTTTAGAACTGACATTCCCTATTAATTCTTCCTGCATGCATATTGTTTGTCAAATTCCCAACCGTGATAATATAGATTTGATACTTGCCATAAGAGGAATCTACTAAAGAAAAACAAGAGAAAAAGAAAGCTACCATCGCTAGAAATGAAATTTCTTTTTTTTCTTATTATCATACATTTTCATTTCCTCAAAATATTTTTACGTAATTTTTAAAAACCGTTCTATGTAATATTTCAAAGGGAACGGGGGATTAATGGTTTGTTTTTCTTCAAAAAATGGTTTCAAAATTTATGTTTCCTTCGCTTTAAAATAAACGAAAAAGTTATTTTTAAAACTCACCTCTTCTAATTAAATTTGTGGTTGCTCATCAAAAAGGGATTAATGTGATAACAAAGGATTAATTGTCATACGAAAAAGTTTGATTCTAGTTTAGAAAGTAAAAATAATACCGAATGTACTATTTTCATACAGAAATTCAAGATATTTTTTCCGAAAAAATCTTATTATAATGAACTGTCAGATGTTGGATCATCAGCAGAATGTTTTTTCGCTCTTTCTAGACATGGCTTAGATGGTTAAATCATAGTAGAAAGAAAGAGTTTTTTTAAAAAAACGTTTATCTTTTGAAAAAAGTTCAATAAAGAATACTGATTAGAATTTTGGAATGAAAATTTTTGGTATGTGCATTTAATAAAAATAATAAGATCATTATTTTTGTGTAGCTTTTGTTGGCTTTTAATGCAAATAGTTGCTTGCATTTCAATAAAATAATAGCAAAGACATGTTGCAGTACAACTGAGACGCAAGTTGCAAGTCAGATGCATTGATAACTCATGAGCTCAAAATACCGCCAATTAATGATTAGTGTTATAATATATCAAAAGAATCCATCATAACACAGCCGAAACACAATGGCGTAGTGAGGATAAGAGGCGTCCGGGACATAATATGATTTTTTCGCTCTGCCCGTTATCATCATTGACTTAGCTTCTCTAACCCTTTAAGGCCGAACCCGTACGATCGTGCGGGTTAGACTTTAGATTATATTTCTGTTCCTGGTTAGTTATATGCAATAAATGCCGGAAGAAATGATTTTTCTTGTTTCCAGAATCTATATATATTAATTTTTCTCTTTGGATGGCAGATATCGTCCATTTTTGGATTGTAGTCGGCGTTTAAACGATTGGTTAAAAAATACGTCCGGTCTTAAAAGGCTAAATGGTGACAGGGACAATGTAGTATTTTTTCACCCCTTCAACTTATTTGACTTTAAAAAACGCCAAACCGCATTAAAGTTTTCTCATTACGGGTATTCGCTTAGCGAGAGTAAGCGGATCCCGAAAAATAATATGATTTTTTTTATCGTCATCATTGGCTTAGCAAGAGTAGATCGCGTCAAGCGTATGGTTTTTACGCCCATTCATAGCAATTTTCTTTCAAACCAGCGGGCCTCCCCAGAACTTTCTCGCATACGAATAAGACGGGTAGGGGGAAAAAATACACCGTGCGCTGAAAAACGCGAGGTATTCCCTAAGGTGGGGAAGACGTGCGGCATTTCCTAAGGTGAAAACACTCGCTCCAATGTTCGCGCCTTTGAATGAAGAAAAAACCGAATATGCAATTTCAACGCCTTTTTTTTTTTACCTATTTCGAAATTTGGAGAAAAATCTACAATTCGGATTTCAAGACCACATACAAAATTTAATTTATCTAGGTAATTTTTTTAAGAAGTTATGGCTTTCAAAAGTATGCGATTATATAGACCGACAGACGATCTATCCATTGACGTATTTGGCCCCAAATTTTATACGTACCTACATTTCTGATGAAAAAACTGTGTACCAAATTTTATCAATCTAACTATTTAAGTTTTTGAGTTATAGAATTCACATAAACGCGGGCAGACAGACAGACATACTTCTAGTAGACGGATTTCGTTCAAAATTTAATAGAAACCTACAAATTTATGTGTAAAGATCACATACCAATTTTCGTTCCCGTAGCTCTAGTAGTTTTCGAGTTATCGTGTTCACAGACAGACATAATTTTAAAATTGTGTTTTACGGACTCGGGGAGGTCTAAGACGTGGAGATTCGTCAAAATCTCGAGTTCGAATTTTTTGACAATTACAATACTTTCTCTTTGTATACTTCGTATACGAGAAAGTAAAAAAATGGCATAAATGCAGTAGGTATTGACTCCATGACGCCCCCTAAAACTGGCACCCGGGACGTCTATACTCCCTTCCCCTCCGGTAACAACACCACTGCCGAAACCATGTTTAAAAATTGCATATGGTTACCGCATCCTACTTTTATCGCTTTTATACAGGTTAAAGGAATTCAAAAATTCTCTTTGGGTATGCTCTGTTCTTATTAAACCTGATAAATGCGCAGATATTGAATTAAAATGAGTCTTCTGAAGTTTTAAAGATTTTTAAAGCTTTCTCAACATTATTCTTGGCTTTCCATTCATTTTTCAAAACCTCACTGTTATAATTATTGTTTTAGACCTTTAAAAGCAACTTAAATTAGTTAAAATTTCTTTCTATAACTTTTTTTGCATAAAAACAATGAGGGTTTAAACTATGATTCATGAGTAGGGAACTATGAGGAGAACTTAAATGATAATTACTTTAACATTGTAATTAGGGTTGGAGAAAAATATAGAGGAACTGATGTAAAAACGGGCACTGGTGTAAATATGGGCACCCCTCCCAAAGTGGCTATGGGAGGTGCTAAAGACTGGCCTCCAGGACTGTAGATGGTGCTACTTGTTGGTATAAGATAGCAGAGAACAGTTGGAACCATTCTTTCAAGTAGTGTGGATGCAGCGTGAGTTATTGAGCGAATTGGTGTTGTTCTGGACTGCAAACTTTTGACTGGTATGTGAAATCGTTTTCTTTTCATGTTCTTATGGTTAGTTTAAAATAATTTCACAGTGATATCCGGAAAGCAGAGATCCTAAGCTACTTTTAGAAGCACTCCTTTAGTCGCACATGCGTTTTGGTTACATGTGATAGCGGTCATCTTTCTTAGGTTTCGTTGATGTAAATATGGGCACCCTTTCAATGCCAATTGATGAGGCTGCTGAAATACCGAAATGTTTTCCAGGAACTTCAAATACAGTTTCTCCGTTCGACATATCTCCTGTCCCCAACATTAAGAAGAGAACCACTACTCGTGGACGCAAAGCAACAAGGTCCAGCCTCATCACTGGATCACCATACAAGGATCAGTTGACCAAGTCTCTTGAGAAAAGTGCTCCCAAAAGTGTTCCCGGGGTAAGAAACCGTCCAGGGGGCAGGGGTGATTGACCAAGGTCGGAAGACCAAGGGCCTTCAAAAAAAGAAAATTCGACCCACGAAACGATACGATTCATCATCGGACTCATCAGACTACTATGATCCTCCCCTTGTGGACAGCGATGATGATATCAACCTGGATATCAACGATGGGGATAAACCAGACTCGAGGAAGGCAACTTGCATCTTTTGTGATGGAAAGTTCTCTGAAGACACTCGCGGGGAAGAGTGGGTTAAATGTGTTATGTGCCGAATGTGGGCACACTTAGATTGTGCCGGGGCTGAAACAGCCAGTTATGTTTGCGATTTCTGTAAATAATTTTTTTCTGTAATAAATAAATTTTCTACTATTTTGTATTGTTTTATCCTGTTTTAAAACATTTTAAACAATTTTTTGTGACTCTTTTGGAGAGGGCCCATATTTGCACCCCATTTTTTCTGATGCTGTTTTAAAAGCTTTTTGTAAATCTTCATTTTCGAATTGAAATAATTGGTATTAATCATTGTTTTGCCTCCTATCATTTAGTAAACTTGTAATAGTTGTCAATGAAGGTCAAAAATCCAGAATTTTTCAAAATGAAAGTAACTTTAAGTCAAAAAACAAAAGAGGGGGCCCATATTTACACCTTTTCCTCTATAATTTTAAAAAAGACATAATATAGACAGACATTTTTGACAGTTCTTTTGCTGTTAATTGATAAGCATACGAATTTTAGAAAATGTCGCCATTTTTTATTCTGTATGATATCTGGAGACGAGATTCCAAAAACATAATTTTGCTTATCAACTGAAAAACATAGAAAATACATCAGAACACAATCTGGACACAAGATCGTGCACAGCAAATTAGAAAATTTCATTTATATTTCTCTACATAAAAAGAGCAAGAATAAATGCTATTGAAATGAATACAATCGTTAAAAGATGATAATATTAGACATTCTTGGATGCATAAGCCGTTTAATAATTTTTTGCGATTTTCTACATTAGCTATATTCAAGTAGTGAAGGATTAAATGTGAAATTTTCTCCAGGTAACAAATATAATACTGTTAAAAGAAAGGCCCTTTTTAAATTATTCATTCCACTCACAGATTAGAGTGTTAGCCATACGTTTTCTTTATACCTTGCAGAAAAATATTTTTAATCAGTATCTTTACCAAAAAATCTTTTTTTTTTCATTTCTCTCAATTTCAATGGTATCAACACCTTCTTGTGAATGAAATCTTTAATGTATCGTATTTCTCGTTAAATGTGAAAAAACGAGTTGCAAAAGTTTCTTTCTCAACAATTAGTGCGGAATTCTCGTACATATTCTTGGTAAATGATCCAAGCAAATCTTTTTAAATTTAACCTGAATATTCTACCTTTATCAGTTAGATTAATTCAGATCAAACACGAATCATAGAGAACTTTAAGATATTTTCAAATTTCATATTCAAGCTACATTTTCTATCAAATTAAAAATGTACAGACCAATCCGTGTATAATCTTCAAGACACAAATTTCGTTCTTTCCTTCGATATACTTTCTTAAGACATGAAAAAGGGTAAGAGAAGCAGGCACATCATTATCACTTTCATTCCACTCACAATGATCGAAGATGGAAATAATTTTCTTAGTTTCAGTCTCAAGAAAATACCCCATTCTGCCTCAAATTATCCTTGAGAAGCGGCTCACACCACTCATTACACGAATACGGTCTCTGTGAACCCGAAATAATAGTTAACTAGTTTCTGGGATAGGAGGACCTTACTCTTTAGATGAGAATACTTGGTAAAACCCATAGTTTCTTGTGCGTACACTTTACTATTACAGTAGTTTGAGAATAAAGTATAAAAATCTAATTAAAAAAGTTGTTTTCATTGTTCTTTTAAATAACCTAAATGATTTTTGCTTTGTTCTAATTGGTGGGTTTGCTGAGGGAAAGTGAAACCCTATTTTATTTAAAATTTAACATCTTTCTCTCACTCCACTTAGAAAAGCATTTTTAATGTGGAGAACAAGATTTTACAAGAATACGTGATTGTTCTTTCGTATATCTTTTCCCTACCTTCGTTGTACTTTCTTTGGACAGGAAAAAGGGTAACAGAAGCAGGTACAGTGGAATCTCCCTGTAACGAAATCGCTTGGTTCCAGTTGAAAAATTCGCTATAGAGAAAATTTCGTTATACAGAGATTAGAGATTTTTGCAGTTATTTAAGTAAATGTAACAAACCTTTTAGTATGTGCGATAAGTTCAAAAATATTTAATTATGACTTTCAATTAAAAATAAAGTAATATTTATTATAAATTTGTTAAAATTATACTAATTTTTATTGTATAAATGAAATGCTCATGCAAATTCACCAATTTAGAGAATAATATGTATTAGTATGGATAAACATAAAATGCGTATTGTCACATCCATTTGCTGTTTCTACTCCCACTCCACCCCGTTTCTTGGAATCTTGACCCGCAGAAATGTTGCTCCCCCGTAGAAACCCAGGTCCCCACAACTGCATTACCCTTAACATAGTATTTTATTGTTATGTGTTATCGCTGGAATAAACCATGCGAGTGGTTCCAGAAACAAGCACATGTGAGCGATTTGTTTGCACAGAAATTAGCAACTTTTTTCAAAAATGACAAAAATCAAAAAGATAAAGGTCTGAAAAAATTCGTTATAGGGAGACAACCACTTCGTTATATGGAGAATATTTTGAATGTTATTTAACATTCCGATTAAAAATTTCGTTATAGGGAGAAATTCGCTGTAGGGAAACTTCGTTGTAGGGAGACTCTACTGTATATCGTTATCACATTCATCCACTGACAGTGATAGAAGAGATAAATGAATGATTTTCTTAGTTTCTTTCTCAAGAAAATAGGCCTTGGGAAGCGACCCGCACAACCCATTAGACGAATACGGCCTCAGTGATTCTGAAATAATAGTTAACTATTCCGCGGTATAGGAGGACCTTTCTCATTAGATGAGAATGCTCAACAAAACCCTTCAGTTTCAAGTGCGTACGCTTTATTTTTAACACAGTTTGGTAATGAAGTATAAAAATATAATTTAAAAAGTCGTTTCAATCGTTCTTTTGTATAACACAAATGATTATCGCTCTTATTTACTTTGCTGTAATAGGTGGGTTTGTTGTGGGGAAGTGACACACTGTTTTCTAGAAAATTCTTCAATACTTTTTAATTCCTGTCTAGTTAATTCTAATTTCCCTTTTAACGAACATGAGTTTAGAAAAGTATTTTTAACACGAGAAACAACATACAAATATTTAACAAGAATTAATTATATTTGAAATATGAAGAAAATGCACTCAAACCCTCAAAATGGAGAGAATTTATTTTTTTATAGAAACATTATATTCCTTTATTAGAAAATTATTACATTCTTAAATAAGTTGAGAGTTGATTTAGTTCTATATTCTAATCTGATGGCTTTAGTATGTAAATATTTTTACGGATTTGAACGAGACATGAATTACCTGGAAAATCAGCCATGCAATGCTTAACGTCGCATTAAGAGACATGCTAATAAATGTTTGGTGATCATCATCGCAGTACTTGGCAACTTTTTGTTTAAGTACGCGATAAATAACGATCGAGAACTGAGTCTCATCTTCATAGGTTAGGCCGACCTTAAAGGTAATTGTTATTCCATTGAAACACTAGCGTTCTTTTTTTACAGCTAGTAGTTCAATGGCAGTCAAAAAAATTGTCTATCTGTTTAAAAAGTAGAAAAGAGAATAAGAGAAGACAAATATTACACTTTCTTAAAATATATCAATATTTAATATTTCTTGAATTCCTGCCATTACTTAAAGCACCAATAAAGCTCTTACTAATAAACTTTTGTGACTTTTTCATTAGAATATCAGAACATTGGACATTTTTTACCAATAACCTGCAATTAAATTTATGCAATTACTAGCTGATAAACCCGGCATTGCACAGGGTAAGAATATTTTCAAAAGTAGTTATAACACTTTTAAACTTAATAAAACAGTTTTTCCTAGCAGCGTCTTTCTTTGATTTTCGGACGTCCACCCCCATGTTGTCTGACCCCCTTGACTAACAATTAAGTTCTTCTCTTTTTTTTTCTCTCCGTAGTTTAAACAATTTTGTACGAATCTAGCACTCCTTGGTACTCCATTTTTCCCAACGCATCGTTGCTATAGCAACAACAGAGGCTCTTTCATATCTTTGTTTTTATTGCTATTATCCGGAATACAATTCTTTTCTTTTTAGTGTTTGTGTGACTGACCGAAAAAGCACCGCATAGTGTTCTTCTATTCC